>JAAAKG020095980.1:0-16099 GCA_010014905.2 Druon quercuslanigerum
TCCACGGTGTCATTCGGTAGTATTTTCAACACTAGGAAGTTGAGATTTCATAAATTTACCAACTTAACACCGGAGCATTGCATTTAATAGAAAAAATGCTTTTTCGCACCAAAATATCGCACCACGTCATTGCAGCTGTACACTTCGGTGTACAGTTGTACGAATTTTTTCTAACAGTGTATGCGTGGCCTACTCGGTCCTGCCTCAACGAAGAAGGCGAGCAGCAGACCGGCCGAGAACCGTGATCGTCGACTAAAACTCAATTCAGTTTCTTTGGCTTAAATTAAAGATAAAACTTCAGGCTCTATGTCGCATAATTTTCAGATTTTTGTGACAATTTTCCTAAGTCATGCTAAAAGTTGAAGTCGAGGTACAAAATTTTAGAAAATCTAGATTTGCTTAAAACTCATCACGTGCTGTATTCTCTTCAGCAGATTAAAAAAATCTGTTTGAGATTACTAGACGTTGAATTTTATAGGCTTTTCAACTGATTTTTTTAAAATGCCATATCATCTTTTTTTGCTGAGTTATCGTGGTTCAAAGCCAGCAGTGATTTTTAATAGTGCTTGCGTCAATCGATCTCATAATTTCCGACGGTAGTGTAATATACACGGCTCTCACGGTATTTTATCAGATTTCCGATTTCAGTAATTTTACAGGTTAAAAAAAAATTTAATAATTTGTTCAGGATCTCAAAGAATTTGATTGAATTTCACATATTTTATGGAATGTTAAAGAAATTTATCAGATTTTATAAAATTCTACCGGATATCAAGAGGTTTTATAATATTTGAATAAATGTTCAAAGACTTTATTCACAGGAATTGAAATGATGGATGCAATGACTCGACAAGCGTAAGAAACCGCGAGAATTATTGTCCAATCGGGAAAATAGAGCGATGAAAAAAATTGGTTGAAACGTAAAACAAAATATACATATACTTATAGTCATCTTGACGCAGGCGATAAATTTTTCTTCTCATAATTTTTCATTCGACAATAATTATTGCTCAAAATAAACAATAAAAACTTACAAAATTTTCATACCGAAAGTTAAGTTAGTGAATGCTCAAAGTGATTTTTTTTCTGAGACAGTTAAAACAACATTGATTTGTTTAAACAATTTTCTTACCTTTTATATCTTAAAAATTCTAGTTTTTCTCGAATCTTTGAGATTATATTGCTTAATATTCAGTATTTTTTATCTTAGAACTTAATCCCTAAATTTTTAAACAATCATTCTTTTAAACCATTTTTCTGCTTTTTTATATATAATTGTTTCCTCAGATCGATTTCGTTGAGATAAGAAAATACTGAGTTTTAACTGTGTCTTTAATTCTATAGAACAATAGGTTTTTACATTCTCATCATTTATGATTGAGAAAGTATTAGAATTGTCCGAAATTTAAAAAACCACAGTTTTTCAATGGAGCTCCACGTTTCGGGACCCCTTGAATCCGAAAATCAAGTTTTTACGATGGCGTCAGTTCGTGTATGTATGTTCGTGAACCAGCCATTTTCGATAAAAATTCAAAAAGTGAACGCATTTTAAAAATTTTTGAGACCACTTTTTTCTGAATATGAAAATTCTATGGACGAATATTTATCGTGTTAGAAAAGAAAAACAATTTATCGTAATGATTTTTTTCGATAAAAAGAATATTTTGAGAGTTATAGCACTTTCAAAATTTTTTAAATAAATCGAAAATCAAAATTTTAAACCAAATAACGAACGATATAAAAAAATTCAAGAGAAGAAACACATTTCTTTTTGATAGCGCTTCAAAATTATCATAACAACTTTTTGGATTTTCTTGAAAAATCGAAAACTCAAATTTCAATTGCACAAAAAATAATGAAAAATCAAAAATTCAATTTTTTGGTAAAACTATGCAGGATGCGAAAAAAGATGAAGTAACAAAAATTGTGATACCAAAAAAGATCTACAAATTCATAATTAATCACTTCTTGATAGGACGCGTACTTATTGTTTTTTCGGGAAAAATAACATTGAAAATAAAAAAAAAATAACAAAATTTGTGGAAAAACGACAGGAGTTACAAAAAAAAAGATTTAAAAAAAATGGTTTGTGCGAAAAAGAGCTACAAATTTGTGGAAAAAATTGTGAAAAAATGACAAAAGGTACGAAAACAAATTGATAGAAAAAGTTATTAACCCCGAAAACAGAAATACAAATTTGTAATCATTTATTACATTCTCATCATTTATGATTGAGAAACCATTTTCCAACAGGATTCGTAATTTTATTTTTATTTATTATAAGTAATGTGCAGAAAATCAAAAAGTTCAATATTACACCAAAAGATATGAGATACGGAAAAAATCTAAAATAATACTTGTAGGGTATTTTTCTTTATCCATAAAAAAATAATATGAAAACAAAGATCCTATTCTTAGCATTACGCGAGGTAGAGAAAAATGTCTAAAAAAGGATTTTAGTTTTTATTTATCATAAGGTGGTTCAGAAAATATGCATTTACAAATGTCCGTCAAAAATCAAGCGCGCAGCGCGAGTGTCACGATGCGCGGATGTTTACCTCAAAGCCTACAGGGCTTTGGGCAACTTAATCTTTACCTATACTTGATTGAGTAGAAAATTCAGGAAAATAAGACGTATATAAACACTGAAATAAGTATCCGAACGCGAAGCGCGACGTGTAATTAGGTCTGAGCGCGAAGCGCGGGAGTAAACAGACGCGCGCTATAAGCGCGCTCAAACTTGCGAACCCCGCGCGCGGCGCTTGAGCAGAAAGTGCCCGCGAAGCGGACAGATTTGTACTATTTAAAGAGGATAAAAATTGCTTTAATAATTTAGATATCCTTTAAAAAATGATTACTCTTAACATTCGTTAATTATGTCATTAAATCGAGAAGCATAACTTTTTACTATTTGGTGGGATAAAATACACAAATAGAAATTTTTTAACATTTGAAAAATCTGTTGAGCAAAAAATATTAAATTTTTACATATATTAACTATATCAGCTTTCACGATTTACTGGGTAAATTTAAAAAATAGTTATATAAAAAAAATTCACAACTTTGTTAATTTCAAAAGCCTCGGGGCACGGATTAATGTTGACCGATTTGAAAACCAGAAAATATGGAATTGTTTTTTTCGGAAAATGAAAATGGGGGGGGGGGCTACTAAAAATCCGATATAAGAACTGCGGCCCTAATTTTGTTTGTCACGCTTGACTGAGCACCGCCTCCCTTTCGGCCCCACGGCACCCCTCATCCAGAAACTGCCAAGGCGATTAGTTCTATGAATATCATAAACCGTACCATTCTCATATCGGGAGTTGAGTGTATATGACATATTAACTGTTACAGAAGTGTTGCGCGCGTAACATTGATCTAGAATACTTACAGAATCATTACCTATAAATTAAATTTCCAAAATCTTACCCTGTTGAGATTGGCCTTTTGAGGACTAAAAACTCCAGTACGTGCTGGCTGCCTGATTTCCTGGACGTGATCGCCGAGTGCTTCCTCCTGAAGAGCCTTGTAAGCTTCGCTCTTACTCGGGTCGTACTTCGCCGGTTTCTTGAAGCTACATTGTTTTATTCTTAATCGTCTGTTTTCGCGAGCTCATTAGCAGCAAATTATTATTATTATTATTATTAATATTATTATCATTGCAAGTTATTTAAACAATTTAAGCATTATTCAAATATATTAATCTGAATTGCTTTGTTTCGTGCACAAATTAATATTATTTCTAATTCAAATCTAAAACGTGCAAAAATTTGACAAAATTTAGAGCGATAATGCAGGCTTTCATTTTTACAAAGACGACGTTCATTCATTTTTTTAAAGCTATATTAGAATGTTCTTTATTTACTAGAACCAATGTTCAAAAGCGGAGAATACAATTTCTCGATCCTCTGAAAGCAGGGTAAGTACCGAAATATTTTACTATGTAGGGTTGGCAATATTGACGAGACATTGGCAACATTTTCACGACTTTTGCGCGCTAAGATTTGAAACTGGGAACCTGAGCTTTCAGTAATTCTAGTATACTTTTTTCTACTAACTGTATAATAACGATGGATTCTACGAATATTATTCTATTGTTTCTTTGCCGTTAAGCAAACGTGTATGACCCTATTGCAAATAAGCTTTAGTCTATCTTTCCGCTGAGGATGAGAATGCACCTAACTTTATTTTGTAAGAAATTTAGTAAACACGTATAAGTGTTATAAAAATCTTTAACAATTTCTTGTTTTGAAAGTTAAAGGCGCCTGAATTATATTACAACCCGTAATAAAAACACTGGAGTTTTGAATTCGTAGGAAATGTTCGGACAAATAATAGGCTGTTTATTCCTCCACAGAAAGTTAGCTAAATGAAGTTAGAGGCATTGTTATCCGTTATCAGAAAGAAAGCTTATTTGTAATAGGATGATAGACGCTTTCTTAACGGTAACGGAACAACATCCTAATATTCGTAGAAACCATTTATTATAGATTGTCAATTTATGAAAAAAAGCCAGAAAAGTTATTGCAGAAAAGAGGGAAAGATATTTACAAAAGTATTAATTAGCTATGGGTTAGTATTAGCAAGTTTTAAATCCCGATTCTGGTCTACTTTATTCTATATACATTTTTTATTATTATTTATTTTTTATAACAGTTATTACTTAATATTGATCATTATTATTTACTGGGAAACACTTGCAACCGAATTTTTTCTTTAAAACATTGTCTATTGTATCCCAAAATTTAAAATGGTCATTATTATAACAATAAATTCTCGCTGTTAAAAATAAATAGGATCATATGCGTTGAATTTGAAAAACTTAAAACTGAACTACAAATTTTAAATTTCCATAAGATGGTGGAGGGAGGGGGAATCTTTTATTTGAAAAATTTGTCTTAATTAGGTTTGTTAAATTGAGGCCACACGTTCTTCGAAGTGCCAGCCAAAGCCTGTTCTTTCATAATTCTCGCTTGCTCTTGAATTTGCTGTTTTTGTTTCACGAAGGAAAAGTCTATGAAAATGCTGCAAAATAAAGAAACAGCGGGTAAATGGTTTAGCGACTATATATACCTTAGACCGAAGTGGGTGGGAGGAATTTCTGTTCTCATTTCTTCTTTCGTAGCCTTTTGGTTTTTCATAATTTTACATAATATTTTATTGAGAAGTATATTTATAAAAAGTGGTGGAATGATCAAATAAATATTGTTTGTAATAATAATAATCATTAATATCCTACGTAGCCAGATTTTTCAAAGACTTTTTTTATTCCTTTTTTTAAAGAGACTTTTTATACCTTTTGTTTTAATTCATAGAAGTTTAATTTCAAAAGCAGTTACAAGAAGCGAAAGCCATTTTGTTATTCCAATTTTTGACTATATTATCTACTGCAAGCTCTATACGACAAAGCAGCATAATGTCGTTTTTTTATTGGTTAAAAGGGTTAAAAGCTAAGCTATTTTTAGATTTTTGTTCGTCGATGACTCTCATGTTTTTTGTTATTTGATTACTTACGGAATGGCAGATGCCTGACATTTAATAGTGTCCGCTATATTTTGGTCAGAGTAGAGTCCGATCGGTGAATTGAATTGCTTAGCGACAACCTGTCGAACAAAATCAAGTGAAACGTGCTATGTTAGAACTAAATATTGTTTTAACTTCTTTATTAGGGATAAAAAAACTTACAAATAATAAAGAAGTTTTCCTTTATTTTAAGCAATAAATATTATCACTTAGAATTTATTAGATTAAAAATAAAGCTTATTATAAATACTCTATGAAAGCAGGGTATGATTATTTAAAAATAATTATATTTTTTATTTTGAAAGTTGTGAGTATTTATATATGAGATGAGTGTAAATTCGTCTGAAAGGGCATTTATTTATAATGCAAATGTTTTAAAATAGATCAAAATAAGCTGGCATTGGCGGCGGTTATAGTAATATGGATGATACAGAGAACCTGAATAATCTAGAAAATACTTCTACTGGGATTCTTATGAATGTTTGATCTTATTCTAAAATACAGTGCACATTCTGAAATCTTTAGAATGTTCCCGAATATGATATTCTATAATTTTTGAAAAGAATCTGGAATGTTGAATTATTATAGAATTTCCCAGTATAATTTAGAACGACATTAAACACTCTTTGTTGATAAAATTTCAGCAAAATCTGCGATGTTCTAAGCTTTTATAAAATTTGTTATCATTTTCTGATGATTATATTACGAATTTCGAATATTAGGAACTTTGTATTTTTAATATTATAAAGTAAATAGCATTCAACATTAAAAATTTTAAACATTTTAGGTATTTTCGGCATTTAAAAGCATTTTAAAATAATTATCGTTTGATAATTGTTTAATAATTGTAATAATTGACATTTAAAACGGTAAAAGCATTTTCAGAATCTGAAATTTTTGTTGAGACTCGAATATTTTAGATTGTCCTACATTGTCCTTGAATTTTCTATAATAGTTTGCAATTTTTTGGAATGTCAAAAAATAGAATATTTTAAAAACCTGGAGTTTCCGTTAGGATATGTTTTTTCTCTTCAATAGAGTACTCTAAAATTATTAAAAACATTCAGGAAAGTTTTAGATTTTTTTCTCCAAATTTTTGGAATAAATTGTCTTGTGAAATGCTTTTAAATTATCAAGAATTTTCTAGAATTTCTTTATATGAATATTCAAGAATCTTCACGGGTTTTCAATAATTTACTTCGTTTTTAGAAATTCTCTGTAAATTCTGAGATTTTTATGACATTTCTGAAAGATCCTGGAAAGTTCTGAAATTTCAGAAAATATTCTAGAATATTTTTGAAGATTCTGCAAAATCCCAAAATTCGACTTTCGATTTTTGGAAACCAATCTCCCCAATTTGTACGTCTTCCTAGAAAATAATTCAATTTTTCGTTAAAATTTTTGTTTTGTTTTATATGGGAGAAGATCGTTTTATGACAAGAATGTAAAAAAGTGCTTGGTATTAACTTTTTGCAAATTAAAGTTCATTCACTTCTTAAGGGAATTTTAAGGAATAATTTCTATTCAAATTTTTAATTCCCTTGTATTATTAAACCCCTTTTTATTAACATATGTCCGGAAAATGCAAAAAAATGCAAAATATAGTATTTATATAAAATTCATGTAAAAGACTGTATTTAAAAACAGATGTCAGCAGTAGTTATTTGTCCACAATAAGGGACATGTTTGCAAGTATTTTCTAATTAACTTTTAATTGTTTAAAACATTATTAACTTTATAAAAGAATTTTTTCCATTAAATCGTGAAAGTTTTTATTTGTCGGGATAAATGATAGTTGATGAATATCAAGAGTAATATTGTTTGTTAGACATATTTTGCAATTGTTTCAGCAATTTATTATTGTATAATTTTTTTCACCAAATCGTGAAAAGTTATTCTTTTCTGGAATGCATAGCGCAGTTTATGAATGTTAAGAGTTATTTTTTTTTTGAAGATAGTTTGAAATTATTTAAACAATTAATATCAATCGCTTCTATACATAGAAAAGAGGGAGAGAATCCTAAAAACTAAAAAAGATTGTTTACAAAATAATTATTGTTTACAAAACTAGAGTATGAGTTCTGCTATAAGAAAATACTAAACAATAAGTGATATGGTGCAAGAGATTCAAAAAAAAAATCTAAATTTTTATCCACCTATCCTAAATTTCACCTATGTGAAAAGGGGCAAGAAAATGATTTAAATAATTGTAAATTTTCTTCTAAAATAAACATTACTCATAACATTTATTAACCGCGTCATTAATTCCAGAAAATAGTAACTTCAAGATGCAAATGGAAAAAATTGTTGAAACAAATGGAAATTTAAATAATTGTAAACTTTCTTTCACAACAAATATTACTCGTAGCATTCATTAGCAGCGTTATTAATTTTCGAAATTAGTGACTTTTCAAGACTTACAGGGGAATTTTCTGTTTCTTTAAGAACTAAAAGTTTCTTAAATAATTTCCACATATCGTTGAAAACATATAATACTTGCAATATTCGTTAATTGTGTCATTAATACAAGAAAATAATAACTTCAAGATTTACAGAGAAAAAATGGTTTAAATAACTACCCAATATGTTAAACAAGAAATAATACCCCTGAGATTCATCAATTATATTATTTATCCCGAAAAATAATAACTTTTCACCATTTACAGGGGGAGAAAATTGTTTAAATAAATAATAAATGCTTAAATAATTTACAATTAGTTCAAAAATATTCGTAGACTTATTATTTATCGAATAAAAAAAACATTTTGAAAAAGTAGCAAAAAATACCGTTTTTAACATGAATTTGACATAAGACTGCTATTTTGCATTTTTTGGAGGCATTTTTCAAGGAATGAA
The DNA here is from genome assembly GCA_010014905.2 of Druon quercuslanigerum. Lineage (NCBI taxonomy): Eukaryota > Metazoa > Arthropoda > Insecta > Hymenoptera > Cynipidae > Druon > Druon quercuslanigerum. The sequence goes on from JAAAKG020095980.1 coordinate 8,380, forward strand.
AATGTGTGCAGGTCTGAATTTGGACCATCGTATTCTACAATTTTCTATGCTTTTCTAGAATATTTTAAACTGTTTTACAAAACCCTTAAATTTTCTAGATTACATTAGAATGTTTTTAAATATTCTGGAATTTACTGAAATATCCTAAACTCCCCTAACATGATTTAGAGTGCTATAGAATGTTCTGGAATTGAATATTCTTAAATTCTTTGTAAGGACTTTAAACTTTCTGTAAGACTTTCAAGTTTTCAGAAATTTTCTCAAATAAATTAGGAATTTATTGAATATTGAATAGATCTCAGGTAGGACATTATAAATTAGAATTCTAATATCCTTTAAATATAATGGAACAGATTGGATTAATTTATATTATTGTTAATTTTTTATAAGTGCTCTGTCACCTTTTAAAACCATTTATAACCATAATTTCTCCATATATAACCGCCGCCTGTTCAAGCTAGTAAATAAAAAATCCCTCCAGATGCGAAAAATTAAATTTTATTTGTACAAAATTCTATAAATAAAAACAAGTTTGAAAGCAGATATTTTTGGGTGTTTTTAAATGCAGATTCCTTTTACCGGAATTTACCGACTTCCAAAGTATTTCAAGGTTCGTTTCCGTGCTAAATTATAAATCTTCTAGAACGGTACTTTAGAAGACCATTGTACTAAATTACTTATTTCATATATTGAATTTCTTAACTTATCACGGACATGAACCCTGGAATGCGTCGAATGTCGGTAAATGGTGGCAACAGAAATCTGTAGTTAAAATCACCCCAGCCTATTTTTGTATGTCCGAAGGTCAAAGAAAAATTAAAAATTAAGGTCAGTATCAGTTCAAAGAGTCAGTTTATTTAAAAAAGGCACACAAGATATATGAAATCACACAAAGTTTAAGTGATATGATGATATGATGATATTATATTATTTATATCGCATTGTTATTTGTTTTAATGTAGCCAATTTTCGAGATCACTCTGGGGCTGCAGCAGCACATCTGGGTCCTGTCTGATGACTTAATGATAAATAATTATAATTATTAGTTTATGAATTATTTATTATATAAAGTAACTTGACGAGAGAAGCGATGGTTACCTGATGAGACTGTAAGTCAGGAAGGCAGTCATAGGTTATCAATGTATTAGAAAGAAAAAATAATGATAAACTTAAAATAAAATACTTAATTTTTCAATTGAAACAATCGCTTATTTAGTAATGAATCCGATTATTGAGACCAAAAGACATGTATTATTTTGCAATCAGAATATTTTCTTCAATTCAATTTTTAATTGATCATAATTAACTAATTATGAGGGAAATAAAATTTATTATACAGAAATAAGACTATTTTCCTGTAAGCAATTGTTATTTGTTATTTAAAATTCTGATAAAATTAAACATCTATAAAAATAACGCGAAAGCGAGTTTTTAGAATGCGAAGCATTTTATAGTAATTTGAGCAAACCTTAGGTAATTCATTAGGTCCCAAGACACGTTGGAGAACCGACTCAGCCACCTGATCAGATTTTTTATATAAAATTATAAAGTATAAACTTCTACAATAAAGCAGATCTACATTTGATATCTACAATTTCTCTATTTACAATAAATACAATTCCATGTTAATCGAAAATAATTATTATACAATTCACCTCTTTGCATTTTAGACAAAAAAGACAAAAATATTACCAATTATTCAAGAAATTAGGTCCAAAATATAATATATTAGGAAAAAATATATAAATGCTAATTTAAGTTGATTAAAATAAGTTTAATTTTTATACTTGGTATTATTTTTGGACTCTTTTTGCCAAAATGGAGATTTACAATTATTTTTGTTGTCAGCGTAGTGTTCATAATGTTATAGTGTATTCACTTACTACAGGCGAGATATGATACTTGAATTTACGTACTTTTTGTTTCATAGCAACTTCCGGATTTGTAATCTCGTAATGATGAGGGGCTGCCCTAATCATCGGATTTGGATGATGACGGAGGTAGCACTCACCAAGGGAGGCATCCTTCTTGATTTTTGCACCCGGCAAAACAAGAGGCGTCGTTCGATATGGCTGCAAACAATTTTTTTTCCTATTATTAATTTAGGGAAAAACTGTGGTTTCTTAAAAATTCAAATGGTTGACAATTTTTTAAATCTGATGCACATACACGTTTTCATAAAATCACGTGAAATGATTTGAAATATCTTATGATATATTATAAATTCTTCGAAATCTTTTGAAATTCCTTAAAAGATTTTAAATCTGTTCAAATGCGTTGTAACCTATTAAAATTTCTCGAAATACTTGAAATTGAAAATTGTTGACAGTTTGAAATCCCACAAAAGCCCGTGGGAACTTTTCGAAATTCCATCAAATCTTTTGATATTTTTTTAATGCCTGAAATACTTTCAAGTTTTTAAAATCTTTTTAAATATCCTTGGGAATACCATAAACTCCTTTTAGATTACCTGTAATCTTGTAAAATCTCATATAATCCTGAAAAGTACTTTCAAGAATTTTTAAATCTCTTTTGAATGCCTGTGGATTTCTTACTTGAAAGCTTCTAAAATCCCGACAAATGTCCTTAAATTCGAGAAAATTTTCCGAAATCCTTCTAAATAAATTCAAAATTAATAAAATCAATAAAAAATTTCTAATAATCTATCGAAATCCCCTTAAAAGTTTTGAAGTATATTTTATGACCGCGGCTACGCGTACTAAACTTTCAGTATCTCTCCCTATAAATCCTTTGAAATCTCGTGAAATATTTTGAAAATCCATGAAACCCTTTAAAATACCGTGAAATATATATTATATGCTTTATCAGTCCATAAAATATCGTGGAATCCTTTAAAACTGTTAAAAGCCTTTGAAATTTAACGAAATTCTTTGAGGCCCGTCGAAACTTAGAATTCGGTGTAGTTTTAAAGTTGAAAATTTTAATTGTGCGCAATTGCTCTTTTATGTGATACCTCATAGTATTACGAAATTCCACGGAATCTCCTAAAATCTCATGGAATTAGTTGGAATCCTTGGATTCACTTGATATATTTAAAAATACATTGATTTTCTTAAAAAGCATTTTAAATAAATTACAATGCTCTGAAATTTTTTACATTAATTTGTATTCTTTTCAAATTTCTGTAAAATTTTTGAAAATTCTTAAAATCTTTTGAAATTTTATAAGATCCTTGGAATCTTTAAAAATATTTAAATATTTGCGATATCAAAGGGAATTTCGTAATTAGAACACACAAATAATCCGTACTAATTCGAAAATTGGAAGGCTTTTCTTTCAAATTTATATATCAGTCGATTTAATCGTGGCCTCAAAATTCGAAAACAAAGTCTATCCACAGAGGAATTTGTGCATACATCTAATGATTGGGTCGTTGCCAAAATATAACGTCACATGATATCAATAAACTGACATTTCTTTGAAAATAAAAATTCTTGCCGTTAGCACATGTATGACATGTATTTCGTAATTTCTCAAACTATGAACCAGTTTGAGAATTAAAATGGAAATGCACTGTAAAAAAAGTATCATTTCAAGGCTAGTTTTTGGTAGTGAAACTTTCCTCCAAAAATAAAGTCTCGGGCATTCCAATGTCAACGACATTTTAGTGCAACTTTTTTTTTGAACCGAAGTGAGAATCAAATTTGTTCTGTTTCAAATGTTCTCTGTTTCTTTTAATCATGAAGTTAGCAAAGTAAAATAGTGAGAACAATGGCTTCAAAACAAGACGATTTTTGTATTATAACAGGACGCTAAAAAATTATGTTTAATTAAAATGGAAACACAGTTTTTTAAGTGTGATTTTGAGTTCTATAAAGTTTTATTGAACCCTGATTCAAAAATTGCATCAGAGATCAATAATCGAAGAATTAAAAATATTTAGTTGTCCTGCCAAGCAGGTGTCAATTACCCTATCGATGAAGTAATGAAAAAAATTGTTTGAAAATAAGGTCGGGCCGGGGCCGATGATCGCCAATTAATCTGCAGGCGGTCTCAATATAATAGCACAAGGCGCTCCTACGCATCGGTTACCAAAATAAATTGTTAATGGTCGATAACAGATGTTCTGGTCGTCTCGACGCAATCCGGTCAATTGCATTGTAAATTTGAAAAAAAATAGAAAAAAACGTATTAAAACGTAATTAATTTAATTTTTAAGTAATTTAATTTTTTGCATGAGTACAAATATCTGGAAGCAGAGTAGAGGTTTTAGCTATGCTTCCACGACCGCGGAAATGTCAGTGCTGTCGTTGCAGTTTATTTGACTTTCTGAGACCAAATCTTTGGAAAGCACTAAAGTTTAAACAGAATTTCAATTTCCTGGCGAGAGCACCCACGACAATGAGGAAAATTACATAAAGCTGTGCTTTCGAATCAAAGGTTTGGCAAGATTTACATAGTTACGTCACGCTGATCCTGGCGCGCATGTCAATGATGAAATTTGATTTAGAAATTCTCACCTTTTCGTTATGCTCTACTAAACTTGCAATTTCGTGTGAAATTGGGACGAATATTTATAATTATTTACTTTTTATTTATATACTCTGTTAACATTTTTTGGGATGTTACCATGCTTTTACTATACCACGTTATATGTTGGAAGCTGAATTTGAAACACGCATATTACCGTTTCGAAGAATATACACCGTTTACCAGACAAGTACACTTAAATCCCGATTTTGGGCAGTCTGATTTTCGGCCGGCTTCACGCTTGACTGCGGTCCTGAATGTTGTCATGAAAATCAGACCCGAGGTCGGCCCAGAATCGGGAGTTGTGTATATTGCAATTTCACTTTTCAGTAGTGGTATTTCAATTTTTCCTTACACTCAGTTTACCTTACGTCTCGGAAATAAACTTCCAGTATATTTAATGGAATGTATGAACCGATTGCAATTTTTTACAGTGTAGCATAATATTGATTTTAACGCAAAAATATTCACACGAAACGTGTAATATGATACAAAAAAAGTTATTTTGAGTAGATGACAAGTCTTTGCTGCAGTTAATTATTATTATTATAATAGAGAATATAGAATTTGATATAAACATGTAATTAAAAGATTTCAATTACGACACAAAGAAAAATCAGTAAAGTTGACAGATGTATAAGAAACTTTTCAAATTTGCGGATACGTCCTGAAAAAATGTACAGATTTTTTTACAAGCTCATATTTTGAATATTTTAGCTGGAGAGAAAACTTCACTCGTTTCGGCGAAAAGTGGGTTCACCAGTGATAACTAAAAATACTGATTCAACATGAGAACATTTCTTTGGTTCAGCTTAAGAGGGTAAATGTTACTTAAAATTAATCGTTATTTTCTGTTATCTTAGTCGAAAAAGTTACTGAAGGTTCAGTAGCAGGTACTATAAGGCCACTGAGAATCATTCAAAATGATTGAAAGTATCAGTGAAAATTCACTGGAATTCCAGTAGTTACTTTTTATGATTTTTCGGTAGAAAAAGTTAGTGATGCTCCCATGATAGGTAATAAAAATTAAAGTTCTATTTTTACGGAGCAATCACTTAAAAACAACTGGAGTTTCAATAAACTATCATTGATTTCCAATGTACACATTTCCAGGGGACTTTTGACAGATTATCAGTGGATGTAAACTGACTGAAATACTAATACAAGAGTAACTGGATCTCATTGAAATTTCAGTCTCTAATTAAAAAATTTCATAAGAATCAATTATTCAGATTATCACATTTAAAAAAAATACACAACTTCAAAACCATGAGATTTCGCTAATAATCAGATTCGCTTCCTGTAATTTAATCAGTAAAAGTCTACTGGACATCATTAACATGTTCATTAGATTCCAGGGTTATTAGTGAAATTACAATTTTAATTTCACTTAGTATAATTAATTTCCCCAACATGCCACATATCTGATGAAATGACTCTCTTAGCTGGAATCAGTAAAATTTTGCTGAGAATCAGTGACTCATTCATTATAATTTCTGTTAGGTTTCAGTGACAATTTTTTTAATTCAATTCGTTATTCACTAAAATTATATTTTTTTTACTGGTGAAACAGTGAAATTAAATTTTAGTAAAGTTTTAATGATTTCTGATGGATTTTCTCTTATTGATGTCTCGAAAATAATTTACTGACTTAAATTATAGAAAGCTGTTATGAATAACGTTCTGAAAATAGTAAAAGTATCAGAAATTACTATTTTTATTGAAACATCAGAGAAGAACTATTTTTTCGGTTATACTACACTGATTTTAATTCTGAAAATTCGAATGAAGAATTTTTCCAAATTGAGACAAATTTAAAAAATTCCACTCTCAGCATGGAAATAGCAAAAAGTCTATTTTACAGAAAGTGTGTTACGTGTTTCTAGCTGATTCAATTAGTAAAAACGACTGATTGTGAAAAAGTGAAAAGATATTAAAAGTGCAGTGGTGATTAGGACATTTTTCAATATAAAAACTTGTACTTAAGATTTAGTGTGAACAAATAGAATTTTACTACATAAATCATGACTCATTCTTCATGGTATTAATCAGTAAAATGTTCTACTGATTGATATTAGTCTTTGGGAATCAGTGAATAGTAACATCAATACAATAGTAATATACAATAGTAATATCAGAGTAGAAAAAGTTATTGAACTTGCAGCGATGACATAAAAAAATACCAATTGGCTTTTTGGAGGGGAATCTGTCATAAACTGAAGATTCAGTGTACTGATTATGAAATCTTGATAAATGAGGTGCCGACTCGCACAGAATAATTCCAGTGATACAAATTAGCTATTAGAGTTATCATAGTTCATAGGTATTGTAAACTGATTCAACTTAAGAGAGTAATTTCACTGACTGTTCTGCAGTTAAAAAAATGCTGGCATTTTCAGTACCTTTTCACTTTAATTCTAGTATTTTAAAATAATTTTCGAGTGAAAAATGTTACCGATTTTTCAGTACCTAATTGCCAGTAGAATTTTAATATCTTTTAACCCAGGGTAAAACATCTCCTAAAAAAGAGGTTCAGGACACGTGGATTACACGGATGAATCTGATATACCTTGAGTTTCCTAGATTAGGCGGATTAACAGCAGATTACTTAAGATTTGGATCACTCAGGTTAGAAGTGAATTACCTGGGATTTTAATATTAAATGGACATTATAAATGGATTATCTGGGATTAAAAGTGGATTGCAAATGGATTATCCAGAATAAAAGTGGATCCTCTGGGATTAGAAAATAGGTTATTGAGGATTATGTGGAAAATCAGTGAATGCAATGGGATTAGAACCGGATTAATTTCGATTATAAGTGGATTAATGCCATTTACAACTGGATTAACTGGTATTATACTGAATTTCCATAGAGTATAAGTAGATTACTCAGATTTACAAGTTGATTTAATTATTACTTTTTTTAAACGTGGATTACTCCAGATTACTTGAATTAAGAGTGAATGACATGGGATTATAAATGGATGCCTGCGATTACAAGTGGATTACTTAGAATTATGGCGGAAAATAAATCATAGGAAGAGTATCAGCAGAGTGGGACCTCACATGACGAATTTGTGAGGATATTCACTTGGGGTGATTGCTAGAGAGATTGATCAGCAACCTGGGTCGGAGCAGTGTTGTGGAAAGAACGTGTTATTTAAATAAATAACACGAGAATTCCAGATCAATCTAAAAATTTTATAACCCCTTCCTCACACTACTC
>JAAAKG020095991.1:0-16099 GCA_010014905.2 Druon quercuslanigerum
TCTTTCTGTTTATTATGTAAGTGGTAAGGAATGGAAGTCATGTAAACCCTTAGGGGACACATTATGAATAAAGAAGAGAAGAATAATTTTAAATAAATTTGTGCTTTTTTGACAAATAGATGAATTCTTAAGCCTAAAAAAGGAATTTTCTACAAAACAGTTAAATTTTCTATACATAAGTTAATTTACAAGCAAACAGTTAATTTTTGAAGAAAAAAAAACGAATTCTCAGAATAAGTTAATTTACAAACAAATAACTGTATTTTCAAGAAAAAATTATGAATTCTCAACAAAACATGTAATAGTGAATTTAAAGAAATATAATTATTTCAAATACATGTTTAAATTTGTAACTAAACAGATTAATTTTCAAGCCTGAAATAGGATATTTCTACAAAACAGTCGAATTTTCAACAAATAAGTCGATTTACAACCAAATAGTTGAATATTTAAGAAAAAAGACGAATTCTCAAGAAAGCGTGTAATAGTTTGTTTTAAACAAACTAATAATTTATAATAAATATTTGAAATTTAATCTAAAAAGATGAATTGTCAAGCCTAAAATAGGATTTTTTTACTAAACTGCTAAGTTTTTAACAAATAAGTCAATTTACAATCAAATAGTTGAATTTTCAAGAAAACAAAAACGAGATCTCAATAAAACATGTAAGAGTTGATTAAAAAAAAATAATTTCAAATAAATGTTTATATTTTTGAAAGAAGATAAATTTTGAAGTCTAACAGATGAATTTTCTACAAAGCAGTTGTATTTTAAATACATAAGTTAAGTTACAACCAAGTAGTTGATTTTTCAAGAATAAATATGAATTGTCTACAAAGCCTTATAATTGTCAATTAAAAAAATAATAACTTGAAATAAATGTTTGAATGTTGAACTACAAAGAATAGTTTTCAACAAATAAGTTAATTTACAAACAAATAACTGTATTTTCAAGAAAAAATTATGAATTCTCAACAAAACATGAAATAGTGAATTTATAAAAATATAATTATTTCAAATACAGGTTTGAATTTGTAACTAAAAAGATTAATTTTCAAGCCTAAAATAGGATATATCTAAAGAACAGTCGAATTTTCAACAAATAAGTTCATTTACAACGAAATAGTTGAATTTTTAAGGAAAATAGACAAATTCTCAAGAAAACATGTAACAGTTGATTTAAAGATAAATAATTATACATAAATGTTTGAATTCATAATTAAAAATATGAATTTTGAAGCCTTAAATAGGAATTTTCAACAAAACAGTTGAATTTTCTATACATAAGTTTTTTTTACAACTAAATAGTGGAATTTTTAAGAAACAAAAAACGAATTGTCAAGAAAACATGTAATAGTTAATTAAAAAAAAAAAATAATAATACATAAGTTAATTTACAACTAAACAGTTATATTTGCAAGAAAAAATACGAATTCACAATAAAGCGTGTAATAGTTTATTTAAAGAAAAATAATAATTTTTAATATATATTTGAATTTTTAACTAAAAAGATTAGTTTTTAATTTTGCGATATGATATTTATACAAGACAGTCGAATTTTCAACAAATAAGTTATTTAACCACCAAAAATTTTCAATAAAAAAAGACGAATTCTCAAGAAAACATGTAAAAGTTGATTTTCAGTTCATTTTTTTAACGTTTATTAGCTAATTTCTAAGAAATCTTTGAATGTTTATTTGAAAAGATGAATTTTCAAGTCTATAAAAGGAATTTTCTACAAAACGGTTGAATCTTTATTAAATAAGCTAATTTACAACAAAACAGTTGACTTTTCAAGAAAATTTTTTACATAACAGTTAAATTTTAATAAATAAGTTAGGATACAAACAATAGATGATTTTTCAAGAAAAAAGGCGAATTCTCAACAAAGCATGTATTATAACAGTTAATTTAAAAAAAATAAATTGATTGACTACATTTTTAACTAAAAATATGTATTTTTAAGCTTAAAATATGAATTTTCTAGGAAACAGTTCAATTTTTAATACATAAGTCAGTTTAAAACCAAGTAGTTGAATTTTCAAGAAAAAAAAATAATTCTCAACAAAGCGTGTAATAGATGATTTAAAACCAAAAATTGCCCATAAATTTTTAAAGTTTGTACTAAAAAGATGAATTTTCAAGCATAAAATAGGAATTTTGTATAAAACAGTTGAATTTTTAATATGTAAGTTTATTTACAACCAAATAGTTAAATTTTCAAGAGAAAAGAATTCTCAACAAAGCGGGTAAAAGTTAATTAAAAAAAAAAATTTCTAATAGGTTTGTGAATTTTTTACTAAAAAGATGAATTTTCAAGTCTAAAATAGGAATTTTATGTAAAACAATTGAATTTCCAATAAATAAGTTAATTCACAAACGAATAGTTGAATTTTCCAGAAAAAAGAAGAAATATGAACAAATGATGAATCCTCAACAAAACATGTAATAGTGAATTTAAAAAAATATAAATATTTCAAATGCATGTTTGAGTTTTTAACTAAAAAGATTAATTTTCTACCCCAAAATAGGAATTTTGTATAAAACAGTTGAATTTTCAATAAGTAAGTTAATTTACAATCATATAGTTGAATTTTCGTGAAAAAAGACGAATTCTTAACAAAAGTGTATTGGTTGATTAAATAAAAGTAGTTTTGAATAAATATATGCATTCTTGACAAAAAGATTAATTTTACAGCTTACAATGGAAATTTTTTTATAAAACAGTTAAGTTTTAATAAATAAGTTAAGTTACAACCAATAGATGATTTTGAAAGAAAAAAGCCGAATTTTTGAGAAACAGTATACTAGTTGATAAAAAAAAATTGGAATAAATTGGTGAATTTTTTACTAAAAATACGAATTTTTTACCCTATATTAGGAATCTTTTACAAAATAGATGTTTCTTACAAAAAAAGAGCCGAATCCTCAACAAAGCATGTAACAGTTGATTGAAAAAATAATTCAAATGAATGATTGAATTTTTGACTAAAAATATGTAATTTTAGGCCTAAAATATGAATTTTCTACGAAACAGTTTAATTTATAATATATAAGTTAGTTTGAAACCAAGTAGTTGAATTTTCAAGAAAAAAGAAGAATTCTCAACAAACCGTGTAATAGTTGATCTAAAACAAAACATTTCTAATAAATAAGTTATTTCACAAACGAATAGTTAAAATTTCAAAAAACAAGACGAATTCTCAACAAAAAATGTAAGAGTTGATTTAAAAAAATAATATCTTTAAATAAATGTTTGAATTTCTAAGGCAATAACAGGAATTTTCTACAAAGCAGTTGAATTTTTAAATAATAAGTTAATTTAAAACAGTTAAATTTTCAAGAGAAAAGAGCAATTTTCAACAAACTGTGTAATAGTTGATTTAAAAAAATAATTTCCAATAAATTTGTGAATTTTTTACTAAAAATATGAATTTTCAATCCTGAAATAGGAATTTGGTATAAAACAGTTGAATTTTTAATGCATAAGTTCATTTCCAAACAAATAGTTGAATTTTCCAGAGAAGAGAAGAAATCTCAACAAAGCGTGTAATAGTAGAATAAAAAATTATAAATTGGAATAAATTTGTGAATTTTTTTACTAAAAAGATGAATTTTCAACCCTATAGTAGGAATTTTTTACGAAACAGATAAATTTTAATAAATAATTAAATTTACAACCAAATAGATTATTCTTAAAGAAAAAAGAGCCGAATTCTCAACAAAGTATGTAACATTTGATTTGAAAAAAATTCGAGTAAATGTTTGAATTTTTAACTAAAAATATGTATTTTGAGCCTTAAATATGAATTTTCTACGAAACAGTTAAATATTTGATACGTAAGTCAGTTTAAAACCATGTAGTTGAATTTTCAAGGAAAAAGAAGAATTCTCAACATATCGTGTAATAGTTGATCCAAAACAGAAAATTTCCAATTAATTTTTGAAGTTTTAACTAAAAGAATATGTTCTCAAGTCTCAAATATGAATTTTCTACAACATAGTTGAATTTTCAATAAATAAGTTAATTTTCAACTGAATAGTTGAATTTTCCAGAAAAAAGACGAATTCTCAACAAATCGTGTAATAGTTGATCTAAAACAGAAAATTGCCAATAAATTGTTAATGTTTTAACTAAAAGAATATGTTCTCAAGCCTCAAATATGAATTTTCTATAACACAGTTGAACTTTCAAGAAAAAAGACGAATTCTCAACACAAAGTATATTAGTTGATAAAAAAAAAAAAATAATTTGCAATAAATTTGTGAATTTTTTACTAAAAATATAATTTCAAATAAATGTTTGAAGATAGGAATTTTCTACAAATCTGTTGAATTTTCAATAAATAAGGTAATTTAAAACCAAAGTTAAAAAATTAGTTTACAATTCGAAATTTATGTGCAAATTTTTCCTGAAATTTTTTTAATTGCCCTGAATTTTTGCAAAATCGTCAAAAATATACAGTATGTTTGGAATTTTTTGAAATATTCTCAAAATATAACTTTTTTCCCATCGGGTTTCGTTTCCGGTACCGAAGGGGAGGGGACGCCCCTTTGTTCTGTGCTATAAATTTTGGTTCTAACGGCGGGCGTGTTGGTGTGATTGACATGAAAGGTGTTAAAATGAGTTGATTGAAGTGAAGGGGTTATATGGAAATGGGGGAGGCTGTTTTGTTAGATTTAAAAGGTAAGGAAGATCGTTGAAAGTGCTAATTTTGAGGTTCGCCGACGAAGACGGAGAGCGGGGTCAAACTAGTGGGGTCAAGCAGCAGCAGATAGATATCAGCATCGGTGCTGAGGGTCTTGTGGTAGATAGTGAAATAGGGAGAGGCATGGCTGATGCCTGAGCTGGTACCGATGATAGCGACGTTCAGTTTTTAAAAAGAAGTGTCCACCACAGAGAAATAAGGAAAAGGGAAAGCTGATCTAGAGAGCTTGGAGAATCTTATCAAAGGGTTTCGAGAGGGAACAAACAGAAGTCTCAATGGCATGCAAAGGTAAGGGAATGGGATATGGGAGGAAATGAACAAAGTTAGAGAGAAGTGGGAAGAATGGACAGTTGGAGCAGTTGGAGGACATCGAGAAAAAACAAAAGATTATTGAAAAAGAGAGAAAATCTGATATGGAGAAGTTGGAAGATAGAGTGAGAAAGTTATCCTAGAACATGTAGCAACGAAATCAAGATTGAGAGAGCTAGATAAAAATGTAAATAGAAGAGAAGACGAAAGGAAGTAGAAATATAGTAATTACAGGAATGAAAGTGGATAGTGAAGCAGGAAGAGAAGAAGTAGAAAAGCTGATGGGAGAAATTGGGGCGAAAGTTCACTTGGAAGATGTGTATATCGTAAGAGGAAAGAATGAAGGTAAATCACGTATGCATATTGTGAAAGTGAGAATTAAGGAAGAAAAAGTTAATATCTTGAGAAAGAAGAAAGCTTTAAAGGGAAGGGAAGAAAGGATAGAGGAGGATATGACGTGGAATGAAAGAAGAAGAAAGTGGATGATGAAACAGAGAGCATGGAGCGACAGACGGAAAGGGAACACGGTATGGATAGGGAAAGACAAAATGTGGATTAATGGGAGTTTGTGGATATGGGATGATGAGACAGAAAAAATAAGTGAAGCGGGTAGGAAAGCTCCATTGTGAAAAGAGGAAGAAGCGGAGAATAGGGATATAAGGGAGGAGGTAATGGCAACAGTAGAGGGAGGAAGGAAAGAAAGCGGAGAGACGGGGTTTCCACAGAAGTAGGGAGGGGCGCCAAGAAAAAAGATGGGAAAAAGAAAGGAAGAGAGAAGTAACAGTCGCATTTTGGAACGTATCTGGCCTAATGAATAAAGATGATGGATTCTGGGAAGAAGTAAAGAAATGGGATGCAGTGATTTTGAGTGAAACTTTGTGAGATGAGAAGAATTGGATGCGATGAAAGAGAAATTTACCTAAGGGGTATGTATAGCAGATGCAAGTGGCAAAAAAGAGAATATAAAGGGAAGAAAGAAAGGGGGGGGGGGTGATATCAAGAGTGAGGAATGAAGTAGTGGGAAAAGAGAGAACAGAAATGGGATTTGAGGAAGCGAATGGAGTAGTTACGCGATTGGCGAATATAGGAAGAAAAAAGGTGAGGTTAGTTTGCGTATATAGGAGAAGTGGAGAAGAGCAAGGAGAACTATGGGATGAAGAGAATGAGACTTTCAAGACAAAATCGAAACACAAACAGGTGGGCCAGGAGGATAGAACTTTGTTGGAAACCTAGAGTGAAACAGGATGTTTCATTTGTAATAGGAACTCAGAAGGGGATGAAGACGGGGAGATAAAGTTTGCAGGAAAAGGGGAAACAGTAATAGACTACATATTGGCCGAGAAAAGGATAAGGAGGCTGTTAGATAGAATCGAAATAGGGAACGAAATAGGGTCAGAACACTTCCCGGTCATTGCAATGCTGAAGTGCGGCAATTTGAGAAGGGAAGGAAGGAAGAAGAATGTAGAATCAGCGGAAAAGACAAAGATAGGTAAATGGGGAGTAGATAAACTAAGAGAATATACGGAAAGAATAGAAGAAGAGCATACGGGGATAGAAGAGGGGGAGGCGTGGATGAGATGTTAGGTAAGATTGGGGGACGGGTAATGAAGGTAGTTGAAGAAATTAGGCCCAGTGAGGAAGAAAGAAGTGGAAAGAGAGGTTGGTGGGATTTCGAATGTATAGAGAATAAAGAGCGTATGAAGATATCTTTAAAGATTTGGAGAAGAGGAGAGATAGATAGAAAGGATTATAATAAAAGGAAAAGGGAGAACGAGAAATTATTTCATTTAAAACGACAGGGGAGAAGGTGAGGTACATGGAGGAGGCAGAGAAATCAATAAAGGAAGAAAGAGATTGGGATGTGATAAATAGAGAAAGGAGTGGATGGAAAAGGATCAATGAAAATATAAGTATAGATGTATGTTTTAAGAAATTGCTAGGAGGGGTGGATAGCAAGGTGAAAGGGGAAGGTAGAAAGATCAAAGAGGGAGACATAGAAAGTGGAAATAAGGTGATTAGAGAGGAGGTTATTCAAGCAATTGAGAAGTTAAAAAGGAACTAGGCGACAGAAGAGGATAGAATAGAGATTAAGCGTTGAAATTTGGCGGCAGAAGGGTTAGAGAAGCGTTTTGGAAAGTATGTAATAGAGCATGGAGAGGAGAAGGATAGTTCATGTAGTGGAGAACAGGTTTGTGAGTTCCTCTATTAATGAAATTAGGGGGTAGAAAATTGAAAGATGTAGAGGAATCACTCTCATGCGAGTAACATATAAAATATACGCAGAGGTGCTCAGGTACAGATTAGAAGAACAAGTAGAGAAGAAAGAAATTATTGCACGCAGTCAAACAGGATTTATAAAGGCGATGAAAACAGTGTATAATATTTTTGTTCTGAATTATTTAGTTAACAGAAACTTGGGGCAGAAAAAAGAAAAACTGGTTGCTCTTTTCGTGGATCGAAAGGATAAAAGAGTTTTTATGGAGACGAAGACAAGGGTAAGGATCGGTAACAAAAAGGGAAGGAGCTTTTGGTTGCAAGGGGCCTCAGGCAAGGGTGCCCGCTAAGTTCGTTGTTATTTAGTATAATGCAAGCAAACCTAGAAGACAATATGGAAAGAAAGGGAAAGTGGGAACAGGGATAGGGAATAAGAGAATATACTCGTTAGCGTACGCAGATGATGTGATGATTCTGGCAGAGAATGAAAGTGGAAGGAATTTGATAATGAAAGGATTTGAATAGTATGTGAGAGAGAAAGACCAAAAAATTAATGCGGCGAAAACAAAGATAAAGTGTTTAAGGAAGAGAAAGAATAAAGTAAAGTACGGATGGAACGTAAATGGGGAAATTGTGGAAATGGTAGAGCAATTTTACTACTTTGGCTTTTGGTTCGAAGCGGGAGGAAAAGCATGACAAAAATGGTGAAAGGAAATGGAAGTAAAAGGGAGAGTAATAAAATACAATAAAAATTATTTTCATATATTTAAAAACAATTTTTAATTTGTAATTTGTCTTAAAATACTTCAGATTTTTTAGCGACATATTTTGAAAACTTCGAAACATAAAGTTAATGTATTTAAATAAAACCTTAATCATTTTGAATTTTCCTGGAAATTATATTGCGGTAGCACATATTTAGAACATAATTATTTCTCAATAATAAAAAGTCATTTACAATTAACATTTTCTAATTTATCAAGAATATTTGAAATGTTACGTACCAGATTATATAAAAGTGTTTCGTGTGCCCAATTCGGGTTTGTCTGCAGAACCAAACTGATAACTATACATTTATTAGTTACTTTTTTTTATCATGGGCATTTTGGCTATCGGTTCGGACTGAACCTCCTCCGCTGCTTACTTCGCTAGACGCGCCAGCCTGTTCAGGATTTGTGTCCGTCAAAATCGTACTAATTTCGGCAGACGATTTGCTCCAGGGTTATGTGGTCTAATCCCTGAAAAAATTGAAATTGGGCCGCTTGTAGCAGAAAGATACTGCACACAATAATTTTATTTTAATTTACTGTGGATTCCGCTGATTGATTTTGTTAACTGTATTACATTTTTGATTCTAGAATAAACAATTTTGGTAGAAAATTTAAAAACAGCATAACCATAATTAATTAATTGTATTTATGTAAAAAATAAAAATTGATTCTTTATGTGTTTCATAAAATCGTATTTCTTCCCTATCTTGATATTTTTACAGAATAGCGTACGATAAGCTTTCAAATTAAACATCTTAAATTCAAATCGACATTTAAAGTTTTTGGGGAGGTATTTCTATTTTGAAAAATTGTTAGATTTCTTGTCAATGAATAAATTCATAGTAATTTTACGATTTTTCCAACATTTTTGGTAATATTTGTTAATTAAAATGTTACTCGAATAAAATTGTCGCAGTTGATATCTCTTTGGGAAGTAATTGAAATCTTTGTGAAATCGTTTTAAAATGTTTAGAAATCATTGCGAAATATTTAGTAATATTCGTGAAATTATTGAAATCCTTGGGAAATCATTGAAGTTCTTGTGAAATTTTTTGAATTTATCTGCAACCTTTGTGGTTAAAGTGTATGCTTATTAAATAATTAACGTTGTCAGATAAGGAATAGACTGAGACTAAGACCATTTTTTAAGAACCACACAAATCACTCTCTCCTTTATATAGACACTTTTGTAAGATGTAATATGTAATGTCTTTCTTGAGTTAATCTGTTCACACACTGCTTTTTTCAAGCGACAAGTCTATCATCACACACTCAAACTGAGAAATAAAAAATAGCTTTGAAATTTTCGATGTCGTGAAATTGTATCATTCTCAATCGCCGAAAATCTCATAAAGAGGAAACATTACAACTTTAAACATACCGCTCGCCTCATGAGTGGTAACTGCACGACAAAAAGAAAAAACAATCAGTGCTTCATCGAGTATTTGTCAACAATGCAAATACCACCAGCCGTAAATAAACAGTATGAATTCAACTAAGATTTAATAGCCTTAGCCGACCACCATAATCCCCTAAGTTTACAGCTCTGTCTGGTAACAGACAAATCTGAGTAATCGGATTTTCGTATTTCGAACTGACAGTTCAGCAGAACTGGCAAACAGAACGTACTAAATCTTCCTTTCCCTTATAGCATTAATTTATACGACCTAACAACCATTTCAAGGGCGGTAACGAATCATGTTTCATAAGAAAGATATCACCAACCACAAGATTTCGCTCTTTGTTGAAACATTTTTAGCGTTTTTGTACAGACTGCGAATAATCAACAGCCCATCTTTTCCAGTAAATCTCTTCAATTTTTTGTACTAACAATGCTGGTCAAAGGGGCTCCAATCAGAAAATGTCCTGATGTAAGCTAGAAGAAACCTTCAGGGTCCTTCGAAAGAGAGGCAATAGGATAGGAATTGAGGCAAGCTTCTATACGAGTAAGAAGAGCACAAAACTCTTCGTATGTAATAGTATGGGTACGTACATTTCTTTTCAAACGGTGTTTAAAACTCTTAACTCCAGCCTCCCATAAACCCCTCAAATGAGGAGCGGAAAGAGGTATGAAATGCCAAAAAGTACCTTGAATTGCGAACTCATTATGCAAATGAACATCCAGTCTAAGATTCAAAAGGCAATGTTTTAATTCCCGGTTAGCTCCGTGAAATGTCGTAACATGATCACTGTACATGTATACAGGTCTCCCTCGCCTTGATTATTGTTGAAAGGCGGCAAGGAAAGCGGCAGATGAATAATCAGAAACGGATTATCTTTAGTAGAAATGTATCGCCATTACGCTCGAGGTACCAGCTCATGAATTAGGGAAACTGTATTGGCGAAAAACACAGGCCAATTCGAAGGATGTTTTCCTAGCCAAGCCAAAACTGTTAAAGAATCAGTGTGACAGTAAACAGGTATTTTATCCAATGAAATAGTTTCCATGACAAACTTAAGTGTCTTAGTTAGCAAAGCAGTTCCACACAACTGCAAACGAGGGATTGGTACATATTTAACAGGAGCTGCATAAGCTTTTGACAAAGTGTCAGAAAAGCCAGCAATGTAGTGTCCATCTCGGGACTTTAAGTGCTTCTCATTTTTTCAGAGAACCATGATAATCGAGTTTATGCTGTGAAAGTTCTTGCATTAAAATTTTTGCCACTATTATGACTGGAGTTCTCCAAGCCATAGGATGATATTACTTAGCTATTAATGAAAGAACAATCCGTTTTGTTGGATTTTCGACTAAAGAAGTCGCTTTAAAAAGGAATGAATCAGACTCAGAATCCCAAAATAAAGCAAGAACCTTCAGCTGAGCTTCCTCCGCTTACGGGAATACGATAGCACGTTCGTGTTCTCCCGAGGGACACTCTTCCAATAGTCCGGTGCCATTTGCGGCCAATTTTCGCAAATGGAAACCGCCAGCTTCTAATAAGAGTGTTACTTCAGCTCGCGCTTGTTTATCCTCAATCTGATTATCTGCACCAACCGAACGATCATCGACGTAAATATTATTTTCTAATATAGTTTGGGCTAAAGGAAATCTATTCCCTTCAATTTAAGCTAACTGCTTCACCACTTTGTTAGCCTAATAATGAGCACAGACTGTACCGTATGTAACGGTATCGTCTGCTTCTTTAAGCGAATCATTATTCACCCCTATGGTGGAATTACCGGGATCATTTGATTGTTACGCGAGAGAACCTGAAACTGCCAAAAGAGAAGTAACCGATGCAGAGTTAGTTGGTGGTAAGGTAGGATTTCAGTTATAATCAGCGGAATGCTATAAGGAATTATTTCTCCCCCCACACATGTAACATCTGAAATTACTAACACAATTATGAGGTCGATGTCCAGGCTTGAGACAATTATAATAACCCAGGTGAAAAAATTATAAGTTATAAGTTATAAGCTTGAGGCTAGACTCGATTTTTTTAAATCGAATTGAAAATTGTCGTTTTCCATTTTGGTAAACAATTAAAATCGTTCTATTTACCCAATTTATTTCTAGGGGCTCCAAGTGAAGTTGCGCCTCAGAGCCTCGAGTTGCCTTCATTAGACACTGAAAGATTAAAAGTTGACAAACTTGTTTTCTTTACCGACCGAGGTCCTCAAGGTAAATCCTACATAAAATATCGCATTTGATGCATGCTTTGCGCCATGTTAGTATGTTACAAGCTACTTCTTGCTTATCTGTTAGTGGTTTTTCCTGCAGTTGATAACAGTAGACGTATGTAGATCAAGGAATTAATTAATAAACTATAAAGTTGACCGATGTCAAAGACAATTTAGAGTGTACAAATTGTAGAGTCTGAAAAATCATTTTAGTGGCGCTGAAGTCTACCTACGCAAGTGTTCAGAGTTTGAATCGTTAAATTTTAACTTGCATTTGCAATAAATTTAATAAGCAGACTCAACTAAATGCAGAAGAAAACTTATCATATAACATAAATATGTTATTTGCACATAAGTCCTATAGTACAATTTTAGGTAAATTCAATTCAAAATGTAACAATATTCTATGCTGGTGTTTTGAGATGAATATTCATTCAGTTTTCATGTTTATATGTAAATATGTTTTAATTGTTTTCCTTAAATTAATATTAAGTATAAATAAATGAAATTTATAACTTTTGAAAATATGTAAATTAAAAGTTATTTTAATGTTTTAATGAAAATTATAGTTTAATTCCTTAAATGATATGAGCAGATTAATTACGTGTTAGCTCATTTATTTTGTTACAATATTAATTTACATAAAGGTTAAATTTTAATTTGTTTTCATTAAGTACATAAATCTGACCAAGTATACTTTTTCAACAATAATAAATTGCGTAAGGAGTACATACTAAAAGTTTGTTTCTACTTTAAATATCTTCATTATAATAAGTTATAATTATATAATTTTTCTAAATGTTTGCAACCGTATAAAATGGTTAGCTGAATTCAAATTTTAAAACTCTACTAACATACGTTTTAATTTTCTCTAAAATTTGTATAAAAATTTACTATTGATTTAAATGTTGAGTAATGAAATTAAAACAACTTTTAAATAGAATGTAAAAATTATCCGAATATTTCAATTAGAATAATTGTTTCATGCTTTTTATGTTTTAAAATGATTAATTCATTATTAATTTATGATATTTCGAATTTAATTTCCTGCCATAATTTCAAAAGATTATCAATAAGTCTAAATATTAAAAAATAAATGTTTGAATTAATAAGAATGTAAAATAAAAATTATAATTTGATTGTTTCTATGAAAATAATTTGTTCATACATTTTTTCACAATATTAATTTACATAAAGATTAAATTTTAATTATTTTAATTAAGTACATAAATCGATAAACTACTCGAATATTTTGTAACGGAATATTTTCTATAATTTGTATAATAGAAGTTTATTAATGTTTAAAATACATCTATTTAAATTCTGTTATTTGCGTGTATGTTTGCAATGCTGTGAAATTAGTACCTGAATTCTGATTTCGAAATGATATGAACACATATTTTAATTTTTTCTGGAATAGTTTAAAAGGTTATTATTAATTCAAATTTTTATAAAAATATAAAGTAAAAACTATTTGAAAGATTCAATTCAAATATTTCTTTCATTCTTTTAATGTTATTGACAGGTTAATTAATTATTGGCTGATTAATTTTTTTTAAATATTCAATTATATGAAGATTATATTTTAATTTTCGTTTGTGTATTGGATATAAATGCGGTATAATAGAAGCTTATTTCTATTTAATCTATGCGTTTTAGAATTATATTATTTTAAAAAGTTTAATGTTGTGAAATAAGTATCTGAATTGAATCTTCAAAATTATATATACATGTGTTAAAAAATAAAGTAAAAATAATTTGATTGTTTAAAAAAAAAATTGTTTGAGGCTTTTTATATTAGGAGCTGTTTAATTCATTATCAGCTAATTCATTTTGTTCCTTATATCAAAGTACATAAAGATTGAATTTAAATTATTTTAAATTAAGTAAGCTGAATTGATTATTTAATTTCAGATCATTTAATTAAATATTAGATAATACCTTTAGTATAAAAGTTTATTCTTTCTTTTAATGACTTCTAGTACAATTATATTAATTCTTATGATGCTCACAAAGAAAATGAAAAAAAATGTAGAGGGAAAATTATTTCAATTTTTGAATGAAAATTATAGTCTAATTATTTTTATGTTTAGAACATATTAATTTATTATTAGTTGATTAATTCTTCTCAAAATGGTTAATTTCATAAAGACTAAATTAAAATTTTAGAAGAAATGTTAGAAAAATGATTATTTACTTGAAGGTTATGTAATTGAATATCGGCTATCGCTTCTGTAATGAAGTTTTATTAATGTTTGAAATACTTAACTATGTTCTGAAATAGTTTACAGGTTCTCAATTACCCGAATTTTTAGAAAAATACTAATTAAAAATAATTTGAATGATTAATTATGAAAATAATTCTTCAATGCTTTTTATGTCATGAACAGATTAATTACTTATTATTAGCTGTTTAATTGTTTACAATAGTACATTACGTAAAGTTCAATTTCATTTATAATGGATATAAGTCTTATAATAAAAGCTTATTTATAATTAACCTATTTCTATTACAATATTATACTATATAATATTTCGAAATGTTGATGATGTTTTGAAATGAGTATCTGAATTCAGTTTTCAAAATCATATGAGCATGTGTTTTATTTTGTACAAAAATAATTATTAAAGGTTGTTAATAACCAACATTTTCAGGAAAAAAGTAAGTTCAAGTTTCAATGAAAACATTGCTTTAGGCTTTTTATGTTGTGAACAGTTTAATTAATTATTAACTGATAATTTGCTTCACATTTGTTCCTTTTTTTTCTTTATATATTTGTTTGAGTATTTTAATGAAAATAATTGTTCAATTCTTTTTTTTATGTGAACTGATTAATTAATTATTATTCACTGATTCTAATAAAACTTACATGTTCTAGATTTAGGTTAGAAGTTTATGATCAAATAAAATTTTCAAAAAAGAAAGTTCAAATTAAAAAAAATATATCAATTATATAAAAGTTATTTGGATATTTTGTAAGAGAATTACATTTTAATGGTTTTTCTTTTATAAAATGGTCAATAGATTATTAGCTGACTATAACTTTTTCTGAATATTAAAGTGAATAAAAATTAAAACTTAGTTTCTTACATTTAAGCAACATAAATTAGTTATTTACTTAAAGGTTATATAATGGAATATCAAATACTATTTATATCTACAATTATATTATGTCAATTAGATAATTTTTCAAGTGATTCTGATGTAGTGAAATGAGTATTTGAATTCGATTTTTTAAATCATATGTATATATGTTTTAATTTTTTTCTGAAATTAGTATAAAGTTACAATAAAAAAAAAATTTAACAAAAAATGTGAAAATTACAAAAAAAATGTAGAGTACAAATTATTTAAATGTTTCAATGAAAATGATTGTTCAATGCTTTTTATGTTATGATTTTTGAACAGATTAATTGATTGTCAGCTGAATACTTTTATCACAAGATTGCAGTAGATAAAGATTTACCTTGATTCTTTGTTTAATTAAGTACATGAACACAGAAAAAACTGGGGTTTCACTCATGTTGCGGCTAAAATGAAAGTTGGTGTCCTTAGGAACTTGAGCTCCAATAGATACCTGTAGATACCCAAGTGGGTTCGTTTAGAGGTCACTTGAAAAGAACAGCATGAAGGCGAATTTATAAACCAACCGCTTGCGAAGTCGGGTTGGTATAGGCGGGATTTTTGAATTCGTTATTCTTTTGCAGATTTTATGTTTTTTTTTAAATTAGAATACAGAATAAAATAATTGTATTTGTTTGCATTTACAAACTATTTTTTTGTTAGTGTCTTTGGAAAAATGACAATGTTTAATAATAAATTATCTACTCTTTACATTGGTGAAAGAAAATGTGGCTTATATACTTTATTTTAGAGAAAATTGACTGATTGATTAATATTTTAAAATATTACAATAAAGTTAAGTCGTTTTAAATTAAATAAAATCATAGAGACCTCATAAACATTTACTTACATAAAGTCAAATTGGTTATCTATTTATACACTTTATGTTAAAATGAGAAAACAAATGAAATCTGGCTTTGTCAATGACCATACTTCACATCTAATAATATATTTGTGCTTTTAAAAAGTAACATATCTGATTGAACATTTTTCCATAACAGAAAAAATGATACTCAGGAGTACTGAGCACTTTAAAAGTTGAAAATATACACAGGGTATTTTTTGAAGAAAAAAAAAGAAGTTCAAAGGGGTTAATGTAAGATTCCTTTTTTAATAAATAAATATTATTGATAATTACCTATTTTTAAATGTAAGCATATATTATAAAGTTACTGACCGATGCCCAAAGTTCAAATGTTCGGAACTTTTTAAACTGCGCTTGCATCGCGCCGACAACCCCATTAGCCACTGCTAGCGCGCTGATTTTAAATTATATTATTATTATTATTACACCATTAAGCCGTTTCCCTTTCGGGGTAGGCGTGACTCACTCGGTTGGGAGGGGAGTAGTGTG
>JAAAKG020096002.1:0-16099 GCA_010014905.2 Druon quercuslanigerum
AAGTTTTATTACAAAATATCACAAACTTTCCATTTCGCTGCGAGTTGAAGTGAAAAAAATCAAAATATTTTGATCAGGGAAAAAACCAGTTTTTCGTAAATAATTCGAAAAATAAAAAAGTTACAACTTTTTTTATGAAGAGAAAAAGATGCGAAATTAAATAGTCACTCAGAATATATATTTTAAAAATTAAAATTCAAGACTTTATTTTCAGGAGCTCAGGGGCCTCCCCACTCCAGAAAAATAATTTTATATCTCCTTTTTGCATCCGACGCCTCAATTTTATCCAAAATGTTCAAGATTTACCGCAATCGACTAAAAACTTTATTTTTTCTTCTAAATATATAGGAAATAATAGTTTTTAAATATCATTTTCATAATTTCATTTTATGCGTGCCCAAAAAAACCCATAAGTGAAAAAATGCCTTTTGCGAGGTTTTTGCGCTAATCATGATTTTTTCTAGGGCTTTTAAAATAAAAATTGTCTCTAGCACGTAAAATATTACTAAATACTGCCTGTTATGTTTGATTGCACTTTTTAAATAATTTAATATTGTATTTAGAAATTATCTTTTAAATAGAGCTAAAATGTTGCGTTTTTTTAAATTTAACATATTTTGTCCAATGTACAGAGAAAGTGAAATAATGTTAACAAAAATAATTCTTCCAAAAATTTATTATTGTTTTTAGCAACATTCTTTTATGAAAATGCTAGAAAAATGCAGATTTTTACAAAAGTTTCTACTTATTGTTCAATTTTCAATTATAGTGAGGTAAATAATAAATAAGGGAAAAAATAAAAATTGTTTAAACAACGTATAATTATTTATAATAATAAGCAATTTCATAAATTCTACAAAGTTCCGCTTGCTTTTGAAATTTTCGACGATTTGTCGACTTTTCACATTAAATTATTTAATAATTGAAGCAATTTAGCAAAGATAATTATTTTTAAAAATTATCATTATTGCTAAAGCAAGGCAATAATCAAACTGATTTAACCCCTTGGATTTTTTTCATTTGAGATAATAAATGTTGTGCAAATTTTCGCATATTATTCATTTATTTTTAAAAAACACGAATTTTCATCAGATATAGAGCTTTTAGTCCTTAAAATAAAAATAATAGTTTTAACGAGATAGTGCGATTTAAAACCAAAAAGGCAAATCTTCAATAAAAAATGTTCATCAGAAAAGTTCATTTTTTACCAACGCAGTTGAATTTTTATTAAAAAAGATGAGTTATAAAATAGATAGTCAAATTTTCAACAAAAAAGATCAATTTACAACTTATAGTATGATGAAATTTTCACTAAAACAGATTAATTTTTTTTAATGTTTTTTTTAATTCAGAATTTGCATTATTATCATGAAAAAATGTGCTTTATATTGCAATAGATGAATTTTTAGAACAAAAAAACAAATAAAAAGAAATTTTAATTTTCGTCTAAAAAAGATTTCACTTGTCTATTCGGTAACGAAATACAAAATTTCGAATTTTCAACCAAAAAATTCAATTTTTATCAAAAAAGGTTACAATTTCTACTAAAATGGATACATTTTTTAATTAAAAAGATTTCAAAAAGTTCAATGTTTAACTAAAGAATGTTTTAGTTGAATTTTCGAAACCAAAATATTAATTTTAAACAATAAGTAAATTCTCGGCAAAATAGTTAAATTTTCAATAAAAAGAAACAACTTTTTAACAAATTGGTCTTTGCATATTGCCTACACCTGTACACAGATTTTTTTGAACAAAAGTTCAAATTATCGAGAACAGTAATTTAGTGATAGTGAATTCCCTTTTGTTAAAGCTCCTTCGGCTTAAACGAACACATTCTAATCACCTATCTCGTGCTTAGCACTCGAATTTATCTCTCAAATTATATATCATTTCCATAAATGTATATTATTACAATTCATAGAATGCATCGATATTTAAACAGTATTAAAACAGACGTAACTTTATTGATTCCTTTAAAAATGCACATTTAAAAAAAAAATTGTGCAATTAAACATTTTATGGTCGCTAACCTTCAGCAGAGTTGTGTTTGACGAGAGTCCATATGATCTCATTTTCACATTCCCGGCCCTCCTTTAGGTCTGCTTGATCATATTACATTAAAGGACGCGGCTGACCAAAGAAGGCAACTACCACTTGGGAAGACGTCGCTTCACGAGTATGGTGCTGATAATGGTTGTAATCAATAACTCACAAAATTTTCACGTTCAAACGTCTAGAGTGAGCTTTCACGTGTGAAAAAATAAACTCCAAACAATTGATAAAAGACTTTTTTTAAATAAAAATTTGTCATGTAGCCTAAAATTAAAACTCCATTTTTGGAATCTCAATATCCTTTTGCATCTTGCCGTTCAAACGACCAAATTTAATTTCCAAACATGACCAAATGATGACCAAAAGATTCGATTACAAAGAAAGTTAGATATTTCATGGTTGTTCGGCTAACTTCACTGACATTTTTTAAAGGCTTTTAAATTGGCAATTATTTCCATCAACACGTGAGAAGAAACAAGTTTCTAATTTTTTAAAGTAGGTTTTATTTTAGAGTAAAAGATTTCATAAATAAGTTTTAAGATATTTTAAAGATAATTTTAATTGCTAAAGCTTCTAAAGAATTTATCCTTTAAGTTAAAGATTTACATACTCGGTTGAAAAAGTTTTTTTTTTTTAATTTAAAAATGAAGTGCTTCGTTAAAAATGTATTTTTTTGATAATTCATTCTTTGTTGGTAAAATTATCTTCTTTAAAAAAAACTGACTTTCGGTTTGTAGTTGAAGCACCTGGTTGAATTTCGAACACTATTTATCGAAAATGCACTTTTTTGTTTTTTTGAGAATTTTTCTTTTTGGGGAAAAAATTAATCTTATTGGACAAAAATTAAGCATTTTTTGTCGAAAATAAAACTTGTTTGAAAATTAATCTCTATTGGTTGAGGATTCAAGATTATTTCGGTTGTTAGTTTTCCTTATTTTCAATCAATAATTGCAGTTATTGATAACAATCGAAATAATCTTAAAAATTGTGAACAGCACTCTGTTAAAAAGTAGCACATGAAGACTTTAATTATGTTTAATTAATTTCGATTCCATTCATCTATTTTGAATAAAAGAGACTAAATATTCTAGTTTCTTTTGAAATCGTTAACACTATTTGAGGGAAATGCTTTTAAATTTAGAAATGGAAATTTTTTGTTTTTTAATTTTTCCATGTTTATAATCTTTTTGTAATTATTATACATAGTTCTAACTAAATTTAGTAATCATTTAATTATTGCTTATTTTTATTACCTTCTGGGTATTTAGGAAACCTTAAAATTAACGTTACCTTCATTAGGCAATCGATATTATTTTTTTTTAAGCTGACGCTTACTCGACAGAAATTATTTTTGAAAGTTTTGCGAAATAATTGCAATTTTCTATGGAAAAGAAAAAAAATACAACTGAAAAAATTTTTGAAAATCTAAAACAGAAATCTGTTGAAAGTTAGCACATGAGAATCCGAAATCACATAAATAATTAATATATTGATTCAAATTGATCCATAATCAAAGATCAAGAAATAGAGTACATATTTTATTTTAAAATTATTTAACCGAAAAAATCTTTCAATACCTTAAAATTTTCAATTACAGTAACTAAAAATCAGTAAATTATTACTGAATTTGCTGGAGCATGTAAGCAAAGCTATTTGCAGTTATATATTAATTCAAAATAAAAAATGGTATACTCACATTTTCAGTAAAAATAGATGTAATTTTTAATTAAGAAAGATGAATTTTTAAAAAATTTGTTGAATTTTCAACTGGAAAAAAACAATTTAAAAAAAATGAAATCTTTAAAAAAATTATAGAATTATAGAATCTTTAGGCCACAAATATGACAATAATTTTCTAGTGAATTCTCAATCCAATAATATATCAATTTTAAAGAAGAAAGTTGAATCCAGAACCAAAACAGATTAATTTTTAAACAGATTACATTTTGAACCAAAAACGATTAATTTGCGTCCAAAAAGATTAAGTTTTTTCACAAAAAAGAAAAATTGCAAAAAAGCCAAGAGATTGCTTTTTCGAAAAAAGAGTTCGAAATTCACTCGGATAATTGAATTACAAACCCAAAACTCGGGTTTTTCAAACAAAAAGATAAGTTTTCTAGAAAAGAATAAATTATCAATAAAGTTTATACATTTACAACGAGGTACTATATTTTTAAATAGAAAAACATAATTTTTGAATGATAATTTTTACTCTGAAATAAAACATAGTTTTTAAAAAAATAGAAAATTGGGTCTTCTCACGTGCTCGTGAAAGTAATATACAACTTAAAAGCCTTTCAAAGAATGTCCATGAATTTAGCCCAACAACCAATAAATATCCAACTTTTTTAAATGGAATCGTTTGTTCATCGTTTTATCATATTTGGAAATGAAATTTTGTTGTTTGGACGGCAAACACAAAAATATATTGAGTTTTTAAAATCTGTTTCAATCTGTTTTCCGAAATTCTTTAAAAAATTTTTTGTTCCTCATTTTTTCGCAATAGAAAACTCACTCTTGACGCTTAGACGTCTGTAATGTTTGATTTATGGAAAAAAACAATCATTAGCACCATATTCGTGAAGCGACTTCTGGCCAAGTGGTAGTTCCCTTCTTTGGTCAGACACGTCCTTAAATGTAATATGATGAGTCAGACATCCTGGCAAGAAAAAAATGGAGGAAAAAAATTAGAATTTCTTTTCTAAATTTAAATGAAAGGTCTAATATTCATTAGCACCATTAAAGGCGAATTTACCGAACTAGATAACCAACATTTTGATCCAAAATAAGTTTTATGCATAAATAATTTTTTTTAAATTATTTTTCCTTAATATATTATTTGGAAGCCACTATTATTTTTTAAGAGTTGATATTTAAGGGTTAAATATAAATAATAAAAAATGTTAAAATAATTAGAAATTTTGAAAACATTTTTGAAATTTTGTAGCATTATTAAAATCTAAAAAAATTCAGAATTCTGATAATTCACAAATTTTTTTAAACTTTGCAATTTCAGAAAGTTTGAGAAATTTTGATAATTTTAGAAATTTTGAAACTTTCAGAAATTTTGTATAATTTTACAAATTATGAACATGTTAGAAATACTAGAAATTTTTATAATTCAAAAAATTTTGAATATTTTAGAAAGTTTAGAAATGTTGATCCTTTGAAAAAAATGTAAAAACTAATAAATTTCAAACATTTTAAAAATATCTGAAAATTTTAGAAATTTTGATCTATTTACAAACCGTACAAAATTTAAGACACTTTCGTAACTTTAGATTTTTGAAATTTCACAAATTTTGAACATTTTCTAATATTAAAGAATATTAGAAATTTTGATAAGTTAACAAAATTCTAAAATTTGAAAGGCTTAGAAGTTTTGGAAATTAGGAAAATAGACGGAAATTTAAATAATCCAAAAATATTCAAAGTGATGGAGTCCATTGTCGGAAAACGGCGCTCGTGAGGATAGTGCTAATGACTTTTTAATTACATAACTCCCACAATTTCAACGGCCACACGTCAAAAGTCAGTATCCACAAACAAAACACAAGATTTTGGTAAAGTAATCTTTAAATATTCGTTTTTCGAATTAAAATTTAATTAAATTGAAACTTTGTGAATTTTTTGAAACTGGCGATATTCTTTTTTTTAAACAATTTTAATATTTATATTTAAAAATGTAATAGAAATAAACAAAATTATCATTTCTAACAAAAATTTCTTTCATTAGATCTGAATTAGAATTTTTCTTTCAAATTCTTTTGTTTCACGGCAGAATCATAATTTTTTGAAAGAATCCTTCGTCACTATGATAATTCTTTAAGAAAATTTTCGTTTGCCAGTTAAAATGTTAATTCTTTTGGAAACTTCCTTAAGATTTAAATTATATTTTTTTAAATAAAAGAATCAAAATTTTTTTGATTTAGGACGTAATGAAGTTATCTTAAAGTTTAAAAATCTCACGTTTTAAGTCAACATTGTAATTTTTTGGGTAAATTCTTTGTTACAGAACTAAATTATGAAAATTATCAAAAAATTTACTTTTTGAAAAAGAAGCATAACATTATGAATTAAATTTTTTTTTTAAGATCCCTGTTAGTAACTAAAAGTCTGAACTTTCTTTAAAAATTCTACGTTTTAAATTAAAATTTTTATTATTTTGGAACGTTTCTTATCAGAAGTAAAAATTAAAATATAAAAAGAAATGCCCTATTTCTAGTTAGGATTGTACTTCTTATAAAAGATTTGCTGTTCGAAATGACAATCATAATAATTTTTTAAAATCCATATTCCATTGTAAAATTATTTTGAACCCTGAGAAAAATTCTTTCTTTGGATATAAATAATATTTTTTTCCAAAAGAGGAAAAGGATGAATTTACAATAAAAAACAGACTTATTATGGAAGCTTTCCATTATATAAAGAAAATATTCCTATGCATTTCTTTTATTCATTTTATAAAATATTATTATTCAGTAATTGCCTATTGAATTAATATTAAGTTTAAGAAAATATGTGTATTTATTTAAGGCAGCAAATTTTAATTTTAAAAAAGGTTATAGAAATAATAAACATAAAAAGTCGGTATGTTAAAAAAAGAACAAAATTTCTTAATATATTTAACTTTGTTGGAAGCAATGCGATTTCAATTTCTTGATTCTTAGATGGAGTCTGAACACACAAATTGATTTGTTTTCTTTTGCAAATAAGACGGATAAAACGCACAATCATCTTCCTTGCTTATTATTTAAAAATATTAAAAGCGTACTCAATTTACAAATCGTGAATAAAAAATTGCTTGATAACAAGAGTATTAAAAAATTAAAATCGAGTTGAATAAATTAATGAATGATGATATTTGACAGTTATCTATTTGACAGGTATCTTCTTTTATTTCTTTTCTGGAATCGATTACAATGAATTTGACTCATTATATACACTCCCTTAGAGACATTTTTTAGAACGAAAGAGCATTTGATTACTAACAGGCATACGGAACGATATTAGAAATTTTAAAAAGCCTTTTGTTTATTAAAAAACAAGAAAAATAATAAATTTAATAGAAAAACTCAACGGAGTTCCGAGGGATTGACCCAGATTATCCATATCATAACAGTAGTATGAGTTCAGCCGCTGCTTACTCTCACGAGCGAGTTAATGAGAGTATCAATAAATTGTGCCAAACTAATATGACTACCCAGAGCAGCAGTAAGACTGGTATTAAGGTAGACTACAAGCTGACTCCGAAAACATTAATAGCTATCTGGTTAAATAAACTTTAATCCGAATTAACAGCGGCGGAACTACTGGACGCAATTGACGAGACAGTCAGATCACCCGCAGATTTATATGCGGAAATTAAACAGAAAAGAAATGCGGTGGCTTGAGACATAATAATTAGCCACTTTGATGAGTCCTATCACAGAAGGGTGATGGATATGAGAGAGCCAATAGATGTTCTCGATAAATTAAGAGAAATCACACACACAGAATCTAATATCACTCACACTTGGGTGAGACAGAAATTCTATAATTTAAAAATTTCACCTAAACAAACAATTCTGGAATTCATTTCAAAATTCAAAAATGTTATCTTTAAGTACGGGAAATGCCAAGGAGCAATAAAATTAACCCAGGTTGAGAAAAGAAGTGCAATCTTGCGTGCCATTTCTGGAATTTATCCAGAAATTAGCCATGCAAATAATACTTTATCGATAAGTTCCCAAAAGGCACTCAGTTATGATGAAATCAAAACGTTTTTGTTTAAGAACGAGTGAAAAACGAGGCAATGGGTTCTCAGGTAAGTCAAGCTTAAACTGCGTCTGGTGGACAGGTGTCTTACAGATGCAATAAGCCTGGCACTGGAGAGACCAATGTCCGCTAAAACAGCGCAACATGTGAAATTGTTTATATTGTAAACCGAACGTAAAACATCGGTCGAAGAAATGGCCTAAAACTCCCGACAACGAGGTAAGGATTTAAATAATGCTTTCGATGATCATTCAAGGTTCACTAGAATATATTCGATAAAAAATAAAAGTGACTCCGGTATCTGCCTGGAAAATTATTTGAAAAACACGTGAAATCTTGTCGGTAAAGACCGGAAAGTCTGTTTTATCAGAGCAGACCGAGGTGCCGAATTTGCTGGTGGCGAGTTTCACGAGCTTATGGAGCAAGAGAAAATTTATAGCAATTTTACACCGTGACACACGCCCAAGTTAAACGGCACTGCTGAGCGATTCAACCTAACACTGCAAGGAAGGATTCGAGCTTTATTGTTCGATTCAGAGGTAGTTGTACACATGTACAAATGAACGCCGCATAAGTCAATTAACTTCGAGTTGCCTCTAAGGAAACTTTCGCCGTTACAGAAGAGTCATTTCTGTAAGATTAGAAGATTTGGTTGCATTGCGTGTGCACCCAGACCGTACCCTGATGGCAGGTTTTTGCCCCGAGCAATTGAAAATTTTTTCGTTGGCTACTCGACCAACAGCTATGTAATGTGGCACCCCAGGTCGAGGAAATTCATAACTTTCAGAAACGTGAGATTCAAAGAAAAACTCATGTATAAATATGTGTATGGAGATAAAAGTTTAGAGGAAATCGAGGACACCGATTTAGACTTTGGCAAAGACTTGGCAATTATTGAGCAAGAGATACAAATTAACTGCAATAAGCAGCCAGAGGAAGGAGAGTAGGAATTTTCTCCTCCTGAAAAGCGAAAACGAGGAGAAACGAGAAAAGATACCCAGGAAAACCAGGTGTGCGAGGAGCCTCCGACTAGAAAGAGCAATCAACCTGTCAGGAAAGCTAAAGAAAGTCGTGACTTCACTATCTATGCTTAACCACTTCAAGATACAAGCTTTGCGTTTTTCGTAGCTCAAGAATTAAAGCTGAACTGAGTTCAGTTTTTAGATTGTGGGGAGGAGGGTCAAATAGACCACAATCTCGAGAAGGACTAGCTAAAATTCCGTTTGATCAACATCGTCAACAAAGACCCGACGTTGTACAAGGAAGCCATGAACTCATCTCATCGAAATGAGTGACTTCAGGCAGTTTCAAAGGAACTGAATTCCATGTACGTTAATGACGTTCGGGACGTAATTAAGAGATCGACAGTTGAGGACGAAGGCCGAAATGTAACTTTTATTGACTCTAAATGGGTAGTTAAGATAAAAACTGTCGGTAATAGCCAAACTTATGCTCCTGTCTCGACATTGGCTGTGTTCAGGACCGCCCTTGCAGTAACAAAAAACTTGGACTTAGAAGTTTGTCAAATGGATGTCAAAACGGCATTCCTGAAGGGCATTCTTGAGGACGACATCTGCATGAAGATTCCAGGAGGAATTGAGAGTGTTGAAGTCACCCGAGAGACACATATCTGCAAACTCAAGAAATCTCTATACGGTTTGAAAATCAGTCCTAAGAGATGGAACGAAAGATTTACAAATGAAGTGAAAAATCTTGGTTTCGAGCACGATTTAAAAGCCCTGCCTGTTTACTTCAAGAAAACAAGGCAAGATGACCCTGATTGTCCTGTATGTGGATGATTTGCTTTTCGCGACTAATGAAATAGCAGAACTGAATGAGATTAAGTGTCAGTTGAGTAAGGCATTTCAAATGAAAGATTTGTGTAAACCAGAAGTCTTTCTTGGAATAAAAATTATGAGAAACAGGAGGAATCAAGTAATGACTTTGGCTTAGACCGATTATACTGAGAAAATCGTTCAGAGGTTTAATCTACAAAATTCAACTCCACACTCCTATGGTCACGTGGAAAGTTAAAAATCAAGAGCTGATGAAACTGGAGAAATCTGAATGCTGCAAGGCTTTGGGGGTGCCATTCAGGGAGGCTATTGAAAGCTTGTTGTACTTAGCTAGTACAACAAGACCTGATATTACCTATGCAGTCTGTACTCTAGGGAGAAGACAGATAAACCCAACCGAGCGACAATGGGAGGAGGACACGAGAATTTTTAAGTATCTGAGAGCTACAACGGCTTTGGGATTCAGATACCGAGGTGAGTCTGAAGTCACGAGTGTATGACGTATACAAGCCTCTTGGACTGTGAGGATTCGAGGTCCACGTCTGCCTATGTAATCTGGGTTTATGGCGACACAATATCCTGGAGGAGCCACAAACCAATATTGGTTACAGAATTTTTCTGCGATACTGCGTACCTGGAACTTATCAGTGAAATAATATCGCTGGAGAAGGCTCTAAGAGACATGGTTGGCAAGTCTTTTTACACAGTGACCATTTATTGTGACAATAAAGCAGCTATTGACAATAGTCAGAAGGAGGGTTGTCTCAAATTGAAACACCACGACGAGAATATTGAGACCATCCAAAAGAATTTCGCTTACAGGCAACAGACGGGAAATTGAATATTTCTATCCACGGCGCACGGTGACTTTGTGATGCAGTGCATCATAAAGAAAAAGGTGAGGATTTGTAAAATAAACACTAAAGATAACACTGCTGACATATTTACGAAGCAACTGGAAAGGGGCGATTTAAGAAAATATGGAGCGAGCTTATTAAAATGAGGGGAACTTATAATTTAATTGATAACGAGTTTTCGAGTTGAATATTAGTCTAATTATTTGTTTTTATTTATTTTGTTATAGGTGGCAAATTTTAACAAGAAATACATAAATTGCAGTTAAACAGATTAGTGTATAACCACTTAATGTAGTATTTACGTATTTCATATGTTTACGACCAGTGCATTTTGATGTAATGACGAAGGGAGTGTTAAGGAAAGGTGCTTAACCACCGATTCGACCTCTCGGTTTTTATTTTTAATTTTATTTTTTACGAATAAAAACAAAACTACGCATTCTACCAAAGAATGATTAATACAACATTTGTATCTCTTTTTAGCTAATCAGCTTTCATTTAATTTTTTCCTGTAGTTTTTGTCGTTCCTTCAAAAAATGTTTTCTTTCACTTTCAATGTTGCTTTTTTAACCTAAAAAAGATAAGGTATCCTATAAAAATGTCGCTCATAACAAAATTTTAAATATTTTTTCAATGCTCAATTTATGTTGGTTTGTGATTCTTCGTACTTTGTATAGTTTGACAGCAAAATGATAATTTTAGTTGAAAAATATTATTTTTTTTTTAAATCAACTATTCTGTTAAATTTTATAAAATTATTTCTATAATATTTTAGTAACTTAAAAAAGAAACACTTCTATATTTGATTAAAATTTATCATCTTCATTTGAAAATTCAACTGTTTGGTTCCAAATTAGAGTACTTTGTTAAGAAATTTTCCTTATTTAGACATTTAACTTTTTGAAGGGAAAATTTATTGCTTTGGTTTGAAAATTATTTTTCTAATTAAACATGATTTTCTAACTTAAAATATAATCATATAATGATTATTTCAGCATCAGTCTTCGAAATTTTTGTTATAGGCATTCAATCTTTTTGGTGGTAAATTTAAGTATCTGGATAAAAATTTACGAATTTCATTAAAATTTGAATCTATATATTTAAAAATTTATTTCTCCAACTGAAAATTACCCTTTACTATTTTTTTGTTGTTAAAAATGGATATTCTTTACTTAAATTTTTTTTATATTTGTGTTTTTGGTATAAGATTTCCCTTTTTGGTTAAAAATTCAGCTTTAAGTTTAAAAATTTCATTAAAAATAAAAATACATGGCTAAAAATTCATCCTTTTCTTTAGAAAATTACTGATGAAAAGTCAAACTGAAATCTTTATTCGATAAATAGTAAATTTTTTGTTTAAAATTTTGTCTTTTGGATTTGAAAATGTATCCGTTTTATTAGAAATTTTATGTTTCTGAATAAAATTGCTGTTGATTCATTTAAAATAAATCTCTTTTGTTTGAGGATTAATTAATTTTGATTAACAATCAATTTTGGTTGACCCACTTTTTTTTAAATCATCTTTTTGTTGAAGATTAATATTTTTAGTTGGAAACTCATCTCTTTGAAAAACAGTGAAACGATTTTATTAAAAATTATATTTTTTATTTGAAAATTTAACTGCGTAGGTGAGAGATAATATAATTCTAGAGAATTTAATTCTTTGAAGTTTTGGCTTTTAGTTGCAAATTCTTAAAAATTCATCTTTTTAGTTTTATAATTTATTTTTATTTGTTTAAATAAATTTTGTTTGTTTGGTCTAAATATCATTAATAATAATATAAATAATATAAACATAATTAATAATAATTATTACATAATTTTGATACATATTGTCCTAATGCTTAATAAATTTCTATTTAATTAACCAATTTTTATTTTCTCAAGCATTTATGTTACGATAACTAAAAAAATGAAATAAAATAGAAAAAATACAATTAATTATGATTTTAAAAGTAGTTTTCAAAAAGTAATTATTTAAACAAATTATATTTGTTTCAAAAACTATGAAATGTTAAATGTATTCTTTCTATACACTATACATTTAGAAAAATATTTTTATTTGTTTTACTTTATTTCATTTTTTTAGCTGTCGGAAATGTATTAAAATTATGTAATCAATCATAAAACGTACCATGAGTATTTAAATAATTACGTACCGATTTTAGAATAATTTACTACTCCAAACAATGTCAAGTAATTACATTTTATTCCGAAAATACGATTATTTTTACATTTTTGGTAGTAAATAATTGTTTAAATGATTGATATTTGTTCAAGCAATTTAAAATTGTGCAAAAAGTCATAGGAGATATTTAAATTGTCTATTAATAATTATTTATACAAAAAAGACGACGAAAAATTACTAAAAAGTGACAATAATACTAATGAATATTAATTATTTATATAATTATATTGTTTATATTTTTTTGGAATTCATGTAACAATTTAAATAAAAAATTAAGAGTTAATGATTGAAACATAAGATACCTGTATGTACAATAAATGAAAATATTTTTTTAAGAATTTAAAAACTTAGTTTAAAAAATGTTTTTGCCTCCTCTACGCCCACACATTTACGATATCCCATGGCACACGCAGATTTTATTGCTTAAACTTTATTATCAATAAAATTATAAGACCCACCATAAAACTAAAGATATTACCTATTGTGTAAAGAAAAAAGCTATAAAATTTAAATGACCGACGTCAGTTAATCGATTGCATATTTATTCAAGTTGTTGCTTATTCGAGTACAAAATTTTTTTAATCCCTTAAAATTTTTAATTACAGTAAACTTAAAGTTATTAAATTGTTACTAAATTTTCTGGAACATATGACATTTTCAGTATAAAAAAAAAATTAAAAATTTTTTTAAATAAAGCATTTGAATTTAAAAAAAATTTGAGTTTTGAATTCAAAATAAAAACTTTTAAAGAAAAAAGGTAATTTTTAATTAAGAAAGGTGAACTTTTTAACGAAATTGTTGAATTTTCTACTAGAAACAAATTAAGTTTCACAAAACATGGAATCGTTAAATTATAAGATAAAAATTGTCAATTTAAATTTCGTAATTCTTTAAAACAGTAAATATTACAATTACAATTATTTTGTACTGGATTCTCACCCCGAAAATATGACATTTCAACAAAAAGTGGAATCTTGAACCAATACAGATTAATTTTCAAACCAATTTCATTTTTTTTCAAATGGTTCATTTGTCTCCACGAAATCTAATTTTTTTCCAAAAAAGAAGAATTCTCAGAAAAACAAAAAAGTGTATTTCCAAAAAAAGTTTTGAAATTCAACCGGATACTTCAATTTCAAATCGAAGTTCGTTTAAAAAAAAAACATAATTTTTTTAACAAAGAATAAATAAACAACAAAATACATACCTTTTCAACGAAGTCCTTTATTTTTAAATTAAAAAAAACGTTTGAAAAGAGTAGTTGAATCTTCAACTTGAAGGCTAAATTTTGAGAAAACTTTTGCAATTAAAAATACATTTAAAATATTTCAAAATTTATTAATGATATCTTGCACTAATGTAATAAATACATTTTTTCATAATATTTGTTTTAAAAAATCATAAAATTCATCAACAAGTTATGCAACCTGCATGAAAAGTTGATAAACTTTACTATTTTTTAAATAAAATTTAATAATACAATAAATCATGCGTGCATCTGCGTTGATGGATTTTTTTCTATTTTTCAGTGTCTATAATTGGTAACTTAATAATAATTTGATTGACAGTAATACTTAGTTTATACATGGTATAGTGTTTTAAACCAATTAATTAAGTATTAGATGACCTAAAATGAAAATAATGCATTTTTAATTAATTTTTTTTAATGTAGAATTTAACAAAAAATTATGAGTTTTAATAAATGAATGAAAAAGAGATTTTTTCGTCACATACTCGTAAAAAACTGAAAATTATGAAAAATGGTAAAGAACATTTTTACAATGAATATTTGTTTATACTTTTTTTATTATTACATAATATTAAAGCATCTTTAACTAATGTTACTTCACAAAACTTTGATGATTTCAACAATTTTCTTGTTACTAAAGATCATCGGGAACGTCAAATAGACCCCGTTAAAAAAAAATTAAAATTCTAGGTCCAAAGTTTGGATTGTTTGAAAAATTTCTTTTTTCAGATTTTAATTATATTTTTTTTAATAATGTACAGACTTCTTACTTGAAGTAAATTACATGTAAGTAAATAAAAATCGTATGCGGTGTAGGAAATATTCTGTTATTTCAATATATACTAGGAGATTCGATAAAAAATTTCTATTTGATCCCCTTTATGGATTTCAAACGCAAAAGTAGACAAACAATTTTCCGTTTCGTCATGTTTGAGTTACATTCTATGGTGCTATTAAATCCAGCAAATAGAGGAAATGAATTTTAGAAAATATTTTATCATTACTCAATGTTATAGAAGATTTGTTTACAAAATTTCTATTTGTTGCAAAAAATAGAAATTTTGTATACCATTATGTTTACATTTTATTTCATAAAAATTTTAATATTTATTAATTAGTTTCAATAAATCTGTTTTGAATTCAACCTTCGAAACTGGACCATCTACGAACTTTTTTCAAATCATTGGAACATATGTTTTTCTCATTTCTTCATTTCCTGAACAACTATAAACTATCTGCAATGTTCTGTTGTAATAGTTTGATTTATAAAGTAGTAAAGTTATTCTTAAAATTTAATTCTATAAATAGAATTTTTTCAAATTAAATCAAATATGCTGAATAATATCAAATAAAAATATTACGAAAACACATTTTAAGAATATATTGCGGAATAAAACGAGCTTTTTTCTAATTCGAGTTTATGCTTTTCATTTAAAGATATTCAATAATAAAAAAAGTCTTATAATAATATTTTTTCAATTGAATAATTCGACAATATCTTCTTTTCTTCTTTTCCGCGTTCTTTGAATTCTCAGATTTTTTTGTAAAAATTTGAATTTTGAAAAACCTCCTCCCACTTACACTTTTTATTAATATAGAAATTTTTTATACCTTAAGTCGTATTGATTTAAGTACCCTTATTTGCAGTTTGAAACATAAGGTAGATGAAAATAAGGAAATTGATTTTAATTTTTGTTTCTCCACGTATTGCCATCATTAAAATTTCGAGGTCTGAGAGCAATAATCTTCCGCCTTTTACTTTAGTTTTAAAAATTAAATAAAGCGCGCGATCTAGGAATCAAAAAATTTAGTAGAAATAGAGTCAGAATTTTTCAAAAATCAGGTCAGTCTTTTATTTTTCGGTCCCTGTAGCAAATAGAAGAAATGAAGCTTACTGCTGCCCTTCTACTGCTCACTCTCGTTAAGTGCGCGCCTCATGATTGTGCTCGTAAGTTTAATGCAATAATTAATATTTTAAAAGAACTCAAATGTAAACTTTTTATTTAAAAATTCCAAACATTCGAACTCTTTCTATTGCAAATTTAATAGATCGCAAGAAATATTTCGACATATTTTTTTATTTTCAAAAGAGTATACAGAGTGTGAGAATTGTTTATAAATGTAATATTTTCAGAAATTTTTCACCTCGATTTTTAACCATATCATAACATGTCATTCGAAAAATACATGATTAAAA
>JAAAKG020096013.1:0-16099 GCA_010014905.2 Druon quercuslanigerum
AAGTATAGTATCATTTCTTTTAATTGAGTTGTGAATATTACCTCAATTTTCATGGAAGAAATCTTTTTATTAGATTATTATATTAATAATATCTTAATAATTTAAATTAAATAAACAACAATATTTTAATGTTAGAAATTTTTTAGAAATGTATTATGTTTCGATTATTAATTTTCAATATTATTGATAATATAATAATCTAAATACAATGGTTTTGAATAAACCAAAAAAATAATAATAAAATATTAATTTCTTTTTATTATCTTAGATGTGACTGTCTCTCTTAGATCATCGAGAAGTACCATGTGCAATATTTTGCATCCACTTTATTGTGCATGTATGCATCAAAGCAAACGATCAGACGTTGAATCTTCAAAAATGTCTCGTTTGTATCAACAAGCTGCTGAAGCTTTAGTAAATTCAGGAAGGTAAACAAAAATAATTTTTAATATGATTATTATTATTATTATTATTATTTATATACTTCAGAATTTATTAAAATAAAATTATTTTCAATTTTAAATTAACAAAAAAAATTCTACCAGAGTTGTAATTGTAATTTTTGTAATTGTAAATACTTTTAAAAAAACTGCGCTCAATTTCACAGAGCACTTTGGTCAGAAATTTTACATTTTCATTTATTTAGTTACTGTATGTTTCCTCATAGTATGCAAAAATTGAAATTGTTGTCAAAAATTAAACAATTATGATTGTTGTACACAATTTTCATGCAAAAATGTGGAATTTGTGCTTTTGTCAATTTAAATTCAGCTAAACAAAATTTTTTCAACAAAAAGTACAATATTTAAGAATATTAAATAAAAATAATTGTTTATTGTTAATTTAATATAAAAATAGTGACTGCAAATCTCCATCATAAAAATTTTGAGTAGTTTTAGTGCAAAAGAAATTATTTTCCAGGCCAAGGTGCCAACAGTTTATATTTATTTAATTTTTTTATAAGATTAAGAATAGTTGTATTTAAAGAATATATAATTGACCTTATGTTATTTTCAAGAATATCTGCATCAATTCAGATGATGAAGGGCGATCCAAAATTGAAAAAACCACTAGTTCCAAATTTTTTTCCAAAAATTGTTTATAACAATTATAATTTTTGATTTTTCCAGCGGAGATAGAGACATTTTTTCACAATCTTAACATTTATCAATATTCTAATAATATTGATATAGACCAGTAGACAAACAAAATTAACATCTAAAATTAATAATTTTTGATTTTCTATAGAAATTGCGACTAACAATCACACTTAAAATAATTTAAGGGATTTTCAGATAAGAACATTTTTTAACCAAAATTAAAATATTCGGCTATTTGTTAAGTTAATTTGTTTAGACAATTGAAACATACAATTATAAAACTATTTACATTCTAAGAGAACCTTTGCATTAATAAAAGGTGATTTTTATTATATGAAAACCTTTTTTAAAGTGTAAATCATTATTTTGAGCAAATAATCGATTTTCTCATAATTTGATTGAATATGAATAAACATATAATTAATAAACAAATTCAAATACAGAAATCTTTGACCAAGGTGCTCTTGAAAATTAAGCGCACATAAACTTAATAAAATAGAAATTGCGGCATGGTGTTAGTATATTTTTAATTTTTTTGTTTATTTAACTTTATTATTAGTGCACACAGCTAAAAAGTGTCGAGTTTTTTTAATTTTATTGTTATAAGGCATTTTTAAGTGAAAAAAATCATTTTTTTCCGACTGTACTGACATTATGTCGCCAATGATGTTTTCTGAAAAAAATTTCAATGCATTAAAACTTCTTTATTTAATAAAAAAATTATATAAATAAATGCACTTCTTAGAAGTTTTAAGCGAAATGAAATAATGTTTTAAATTATTTTTTAAACTATGTTGACATTGGATTGTCTACTATTTGCTTATTTTGCAAACAAATTAGTTAAACAAATGCACATTCTAAGCGTTATAGGCAAACAAAAAAATTTTTTAATAAAATTGAATTTTTAAATTTTATAAACAATTTATACAGAAAAATAAACGTTATAGGCACACATTATTTAAATTAAAAAATAATTTCAAAAACGTTTTAAATTCTCCTAAGGACGCCTAAAATGTGGATTTGTTTATATAATTTGTTTATAAAATAAGCAGAGATTAATTATTAGCAAATTTTGTTAGAAAACATTGTTGCAATAGAAAAAAAACGATTTTTTTGCTTAAAAACGCCTCAAATGTGCTTTTGTTTATATAATTTATATATAAGATAAGGAAATAGTGAGACATAACAAAATTTCATCTAGAAAATTATTTGTCAAAATAATTTAAAAAGTAATACAAGAAAAAGGATTTATTTTTTCTTAAACCTTCTTAAATATGCATTTTTTTATATAATTTGTTTATTAAATAAACAAATATCAATGGATAGCGAAATTTTTCCAGAAAAAATCATTTGTTTAAAGAAGACAAAAAATTTATTAACTAAGTATGAATTATTTTTTAATTATGAATTCTGCTGAAATTTGTTTATGACATTACTAACAATAATCGTGAGAGAAATTTTCCTTATATTAATATTGTTTCCATCCAAATTTCTGACAATAATAATTAATAATAATTAATTATTAATTAATAATTAATAATTAATACTAACTTAAAGAAACGTAAAATTATTAAGAATGATATAAAGTCTTTTTTTAAGAAACAAGTTGTATTTAAAATACTTTTTTGTTTATTGTATCAATATAAGTGAATTCCAAGAATTTTCTATTTTTTACGATCACCGGGAACGTCAAATATAAAAAAATTAACATTTTTTCGTCACATTTGTTTGTTCATAATAAAATTAAAAAACTAAATTGAAAATAAGTCTCGAAAACTTTCTTTGAAATTCGATCAGCCCTATTTTTAATTTTTGCGTCCCAATTTCCCAGTTTCATTTCAGACAATTTATTATTTTTTCTGGTTAATTTAAAATAGTTCAAAATATTTGAATCATTTTAAATAATTCTCAGAGATTTAAAGAGCTTTCTAAAAATTGT
Organism: Druon quercuslanigerum; assembly: GCA_010014905.2. Classification (NCBI taxonomy): domain Eukaryota; kingdom Metazoa; phylum Arthropoda; class Insecta; order Hymenoptera; family Cynipidae; genus Druon; species Druon quercuslanigerum. The sequence goes on from JAAAKG020096013.1 coordinate 3,040, forward strand.
ATAGGCTTTAAAAGATTTCCGATTTGGAAGAAGGAATTTTTGAAAATCAAATTATAATTGTTAGTTGGAACATTATATTATTTTTAGCCATAAAAATTGAAATTCTGATTTAGAATAGAGAATTTTGTAAAAGAATTATTAATCTGAATTTGAACACGGATTTTTGATAAATTCCCTTCTTCTAAATTAAAAATTTCTTGATACAAGTCAGAATTATATTTATTTACCAAATTTTTTATAATAATTAAGAAATAAAGTAAATCCCTATCTATAAAATTCAGAAAACAGAAGCTTCAAATTCTGGCAAATTATTATTTAGAAAAAAAGGAATTTTGAAATTTAAAAGAGTTTCAATTTTTGACAATAATATTTCAAAATTCGACGAATTCTGATTAGTAACAGAGAATTTGGAAAAAAATGCAAAATCTGAATTTGAAGTGGGATTATTTATAAATTCCCTTCTTCTAAATAAAAAATTCTCTTTATCCAATTCTGAATTATATTTATTTATAACATTTAATATTATGATTCCGAAATAAAGAAACTCCCCATTTCTACCATTTGAAATATGGAATGATGAAATTTTGAAAAATTTTTATTTGAAATATGCATTTTTTAATTCAAACAAATTCAAATTTGGTACAAGAAAATTTCACAATTTTACGAATTTTGATTTGGAATAGAGAATTTTGTAAGATAATTATTAATTTCAATTTGAACTGTGATTTTGTTATAAATTGTCTTCTTCTACAGTTAAATTTAATTTTTTTTCAAAAATGAGCTGTTCTAATTAAGAATTATATTCATTAACAACATTTTCTGTTATAATTTCAAAATATATTAACTCTTTATTCCTAAAACTTAGAAGATGGAAACTTAAAATTCTGGCAAATTAAAAAAAAGTTAGTTTTTGAATTTGAAGAAATTCGTATTTGGGGCAAAGAATTTCCTAAATTTGACGCATTAAGAAATGAAATTATGATTTAGAACACTATTTCTAAAATTGGGAAACTTAAAATTCTGGCAAATTTTCATTTGCAAAAAAAAAGAATTTTAGATCAAATTCGGAATTGGGACAAGCAGCTTTCAAATTCTGACATGGAACAAAAATTCCTTTAGTGAAATCCTTTTTTATAAATTAGAATGAAAATTTTGTTTTCTGTTTTATCGTTCCAAGGCAAAAATTATCAGTTCTAAGACAAAATTATCATTATTTCAAAATTCCCTTTTCCGAAATAAAAATAAAAATTCTTTTACGGAAATTCCTTATACTAATTAACAAAATTATATTTCTTTGTTGTAACTCTCTGTACGGAACTCAAAGTTATAATTCTCTGTCCCTCATAATTGTATTAGAAAATTTCATTTTCCAAGTAAAAATTGTAATTCTACTGGAAAATTCCCTATTCCAAGTGAAAATTATGATTTTTATAAAATTTCCTATCCCAAATCCGAATTCCAGGTTATTTCTCGGTTTTCCTCATTTGTTGTTAATTTTATTAATTTTTAAATAATTTATTTTTTCGTGTAAACAATTTTTTTCAGATATGATACTACTTCGGATTTTACTGTTGTCTTGCAACCCTTCATGAAATTATTTAATGCACCAAATTTTGATCCCAGTTTGGCACCCAGATTGGATTCGACTTTTGTCACTCACGACTGCTTCCATTTCAGCCAGAAAGGACACGCACTTGGTATGAGGAATTTTTTGAATTAAAAAAATCGACAAATTTCCGAAAATTATAATTTCGCAATGGACAATTCCCGAATAATATTATGCCCAGGAGAAAATTTCCCAATTATAAAATATCCGACACTAGAAAATTTCCGAATCAGGCAAATAAAAAAACTTTTTGGATAAAAATGAATTATTTATTAAAAAAACAATAATGAAATCTTTGATCAACAATATTTTGGGGACCGTACCTGAATTACGTAAACGTTGTTTTCTGAATTTTTTAAACAACAACATAATTTGTACTGTATCTTTTTTTGTGAATCAGAAAGGTAGTTCTACTTTCAGCAAAAAAATATGAATTCTTAACAAACAATGTAATAGTTGATATTTCAAACAAGGAAATAATTTCATTTTTAATTAAAAACTGTTCAAATTAACAAAAATACGTCTTTTTAACAAAATAGTTAAATTCTGAACAACTAAAGATTATTTTTTTTTTAAATTACATTTTTAACCAAAAAGATTACATTCTTAACAGAAGAGGAAGAATTTTCAAATAAAAAAAACAAATAATTTTCATCAAGAGATTGAATTTCAACAAAAATGCAATAATGACTTTTTTATTACGAATAATTAAATCTCAGCAAAAGGAAAACTAATTTTCTACCAGATAGTTGAATTTTCTACTAAATTGTTGATTGTTACAGCCAGCAAAGACGAATTTTCTGCTAAACAGTTAAATTAAAAAATTATCACCATGAATTAAGTTAAATTTTTAACAAAAAAACAACTTAATTTTTACAAAAAACTCATTTCTTCTTAAACAATTGCATTTTTTAACTAACAATTAATTTTTCTACGAACTTGTTAGATGTCCCAGGAAACAAGACAACCCAAAAATATTCAATTTATAAAAAATAATTTGCCAGCATTTTTAAATATACAGTTAACAAATGTAATTTTTAATAAACAAAAAATTAAATTTTCAAGCTACAAAGCCAAATTTTTAACGTAAATCCAACACCTTGGCAGAAAATGCCATATAGCATTTTTAATACCAAAAATGAATTTTCGACAAAAAACTTTATTTTGGAACAAAAAAAACTAATTTTTTTACAATGTTAAATTTTCAACATGAAAATATGCATTTTTAACAAAAAAGTTAAGTTTTAAGCAAACATTTGAACTTTCAAGAAAATTAATTTTCAACAACCAAAAAACTTACTTTTAAAAAAAATAATAATAATTTTCTACAAAACAGTTGAACTTTCTACCTAACCGTAGTTTGACTTTCAATCAAATTGTACAATTTTCCCATAAAAAGACGAGTTTTCTAAAACAAAACAGTCATTATTATATTATTATTATATTATTATTTTCGACAAACTTGTTAAATTTCCAGTAATAAAATTATTTCTTACAGACGAAAAACAAATTCTCAACCTAAAAAGATGCAATTCAAAAGAAATAATTTGCCAGAATTTTTAAATTTACAGTTGGAAAAGGGAATTTTTAACAAACAAAAAATCAAATTTTGAACCTACAAAGACAAGTTTTTAACATTAATCAAACACCTTGACAGAAAATGCCATATTACATTTTTATTATTAAAAATTCATTTTCGACAAAAAACTTAATTTTCAGGGAAAAAAAACTAATTTTTTACAAAGCTTTTTAAAAAGTTAAATTTTTAACACGAAAATATAAATTTTCAACAAACAAAAAAAGTTATTATAAAATAATAATAATCATAACCGAGAAGTTTAATTTTCTACGAAAAAGATAAACTTTTAGCAATATATATAAATGTCCCAGCAAATAGTTAAAATTTCAACTAAAAAAAATAAATTATTAACTTTTCCTGTGCATACATATCCGACACTATAAAATTCGCGAATTAGATAATTAAAATAACTTTTTTTAATAAAAAATATTTTTTAAATAAAATAGCAATAATGAAACCTTTGATAAAAATATTTTGGGGATCTTATCTAAATTAAGTAAACTTTCTTTTTTGAAAATTTAAAACAATTACATAATTTTCACCGCCTATTTTTTATGAATCAATAAGGTCGTTCTATTTTCAGGCAAAAAATATAAATTCTTAACAAATAACGTAGTAATTAATATTTCAACCAAGGAAATAATATAATTTTAAATTAAAAACAGTTTAATTAATGAAAAATACGACTTTTTAATAAAATAGTTAAATTCTGACAGAAAAAAGATTATTTAAAAAAAAAAATTGCATTTTTTTTAAATTCCACATTACTTTTTTATTACAAAAAATTAATTTTTAACCAAAATAACTAATTTTACATCAAGCAACTAATTCTTTACGCATCAGCTAATTTTTCATAACGAAAATATACATTTTCAACAAAAAGGTTAATTTTTAACCGAAAAGTTTAATTTTCTACGAAAAAGATGAACTTTTAACGATATATATAAATTTCCAACCAAATACTTCCAGTTTGAACTAAAAAAGATAAATTATTAAATTTTCCTGTATATACATTTTTAACAAAATATACGTGTCACGTTTTCAATGTTCGACCAAAAAAATTTATTTTTAAATACAATTATATATTTTCAACTAAAAAAATGAATTTTGAACCAAGTATGTCATTAGAGTTAGGTCGTAAGACTAAATATTTAATTAATTACCACACACTTAACGGACTTTTCGTAATTTAAAATGGTTCCTTGGCAATTTTAGCATTTCGAGAATTTTCTATTTCGAAAATGTTCTTTTTCTGGAATTTCATTTTTCGGGGTTATGCAGTCAAACCAAACAATTTTATAAGTGTTTTGATTCGAGAATTTTATAAATCGATTTTATTTCGCTAATGTTATAAACTGTGAAGAATTTTCTGGTTGGGAAATTTGTTATTGTCAGGATGATTTCTAAAATAAAAAATTGAATAATATGAAGAAAAATGATTTAATATTGCAAAATAACTATTGAAAAGATTTTATTTAATGTCAATCAATTAACAATAAATTTTATAATCGATGAAAATGCGCATGTGCGTAGGCAACCAGATTCGCACGTGTGCGCTTAATAACCAAAAATTATAGAAAACTAAATAAATAAACGAAAAAAAATATGCGATGAAATTATACAGACTACTTAATTCTATATTTAAAAACCTTAAATCATTTTTATAATTATGAAAAGGATTTATAAAAATAAATATATCTTTTTACTACATTACTGAATAATTGGTTGCGTATCATCAGGCGTATCAGGTAATTCATATTTTTTTCTTAAATGAAAAACAGTAGAGTCGACTGGAAAATCTTAAAAACTAGAATTTTCGGCAATGTGAAATTCCGAAATATGAAAATATTTTATTTGAAAATTCCTAATTAACAAAATTATTGAAAGTTGCAGAATTTAAAATTTTCCGAAAAATAAAACGGCCGATAGCAAATTCGGAAGACCGAAAAATCCCGAAAAATAAAATTCCGCACATTGTAAAATTCCCAAAATTATAAATTTCCCGAATAATGAAATTTCTGACAGTTTATAACATTAGCGAATTTGAAAATTCCTGAAAGAAAATTGCTAAATTTTATAAATCCCGAATTTAAGCAATTAAAAACATTTTTTTTAAATATGATTTATCTATTAGGGAAGATTGGAAAATACCGAATGGGAAAATGTTTGAACTATAAAATTGCGAATTTAAAAAATTAATTTTTCTAACAAATATAATTTATTTGTTGATAATACAATAATCAAATATTTGTATAAAAAATTAATTTTAATGTCGTTTAATGTTTTTTAAAAGTTTTTAAATAATTGTTAGAATTTAAAATAACAATAATTGAACAAATATATTTCCTGATGTAATTTTTTTCAGTTAGTGGTCTTGCTAATTCGAAAAATAATTTTCTGAAATTTCCTATTCCGGATTTTTTATAATTCGGCAATTTTCTTTCGAGAATTTTATTGTTCGGGTATCATATTATAGTTGTATTTTACTATTCTAAGATTTTATTATTCGGGAATTTTATTTCTCGGAAATTTTCCAATTCACAAATTTTCCAAATCGGAAATTTTGTTCATTGAGAATTTTCCTATTCGGAAATAGGAACATTCAATATCTAAAGTTGTTGAAAATAATTATTGTTTGAATTTAAATAAAACAATATTTCAAAATCTAATATTTCTGGATGCATAATTTTATTTCAAAAAATAAAAACAAAATAAAATATAAATAATTATAAAAGTTCAAATTAAATTAATAAATTATAAAAATATTAATTAAATAATATGATTAAAATTTTTAAAAAGTTATTTAAAACCAAATTTTGAATTTCAGACAAAAAATGTAAAGAAACCTCTAGATAAATTAGTGCTGACTTGAATCATGCAAAGTTTTTTTTAGAAATTATTCATACTCTAAATTCAAAAGAAAATAAAAAAAAACTTTAGGCAAAAAAAAACTTTTTCTTGGATGAAAATCTTTGATTATTGTATTTTTGATAAATAAATAATCGTTATTAAAAAAATTTTTTAATCGCTTAAATTCGGAAATTTTTTAGTTCACTACAAAATTCCCGAATTTAATCAATTGAAATAATTACTTTTTAATTAATAATGTTTCATCATTAAAAATATAATAATAGAATATTTTTATCAAAGAAACATTTAAAAAAATCTTTAATGTATTTTGTTAAATTATCGATTTAAATAAAACAACACTAATTAACAAAAATGCTCAAATTCAAACAATAATTTGAAAAAATTCATTGAGCAGAAAAGAAACGGTTTGATCAGAATATTTTGTTTTTGTACTTTTACGAAAAATATATTTTTTTTACATTTTCTTTAGCTATTTAAATTGGATCATTAAAATAAAGAAAATGACCCTATTTAAATAATCGGAATAATTACTTTTTAATTCATATTGTTTATTCATTAAAATATAATAATGGAATATTTTTACCAAAGAACCATTTTTAATCAAATTGTAATGCATTTTTTAAAATTATCGGTTTAAATAAAACAACACTAACTGAAAAAAATTCTCAAAGCAAGTTTTTTTTAAGTGTGACTGTTATTAATAGTTTTTTTTTAATTAATGATCCTTTAATCAAAATCTTCTTCTTAGATTGTTCATTTGCATTTAAAAAAAAATTTTTTCATTGTTGTTATTTTAAATTTAAACAATAATTTTTAAAAAGTCATTGAGCAGCAAAAAAACCGTTTTATCAGAATATTTTGTTTTTTTATTTTTAATAAATAAAAATATTTTTTTACATTTCGTTCAGCTATTTAAATTGAATAATTAAAATAAAGAGAATGGACTAATTTAAACCATTGAAATAATTACTTTTTAATTAATACTGTTTATTCATTAAAATATAATAATGGAATATTTTTACCAAAGAACCATTTTTAATCAAATTGTAATGTATTTTTTTAAATTATCGGTTTAAATAAAACAACACTAATTGAAAAACATTCTTAAAGCAAGTTTTTTTAAAGTGTGACTGTTATTATTAGTTTTTTTTTTAATTAATGCTCTTTTAATAAAAATCTTTTTTTTGGATTGTTCATTTGCATTTTTTTAAAAATTGTTTTCAATTGTTGTTATTTCAAATTCAAACAATAATTTTAAAAAATTCATTGTGCAGAAAATAACGGTTATATAAACATATTTTGTTTTTGTATTTTTACTAAATAAATATAAATTTTTTACATTTTGTTTAGCTATTTAAATTGGATAATTTTTTAGTGTCAGGAATTTTCACAGTATCGGATAATTTAAAATTCGGCAATTTTCTGTTGGAAATTTTATTATTCAATAATTTTTAAATTCACTATTATTTTAAATTGTTCATGAATTTATTATTTGAGATTTTTCCAAATAAAGATCCTTATATTTTTTTCAATTTTATTTTTTTTTTGAAAAATTGAAGCAACTCAACTAAATCGGGCATCAATAATTAAATCACGATTAGCATTTTTTTTTTTTTATTAAAAAAACCTTTCATTCCTAAACAAATATATGTAATTATATTTATTTAGATTTAATAATGAATATTAATTAAGACATTCAAATTTATTTTTTAAAAATAACCAAATAATTCTTTTTTTCAGGTGCAAATCTTCTCTGGAATAATATGTTGCAACCAGTCGGAAATAAAACTGACTCTGGGATGCCCAACATTCTCGCAAGAGTATTATGCCCAAGTGAAAAAAATCCGTACATTTTTACAAACATTAACTCAAAGTATTATTTGCAATTTGGGAATCAAGAAGGCCTGGAGCCAAGATAATATTTATGACTGTGAATGGATTTAGATAAAATAACTTTTATACTCTTTTATAGAAATAATTAAATATTACACTGCCGCAAAAATGTCAAAATAGTTATAATAAACAAACTATTATTTTTTTATAATTCAAGCTTTCCCTTACTTCACTTCCCACAATTTTTTTCATCCCCAACTAAAATTTCCCCTAGAATCTCCTACTTTCTCAAACCACATGCCACACCCTATTTCCCCTTTTCCCACTCCTCTCATATCTTCATACTTCACCTATTTCCCCTTCTAAAATTTCCTATCACTTCCCCTTCCATCGATATGCCTTACTTTAGTACCTTTCCCCCCCTAATTCCTTCTCACTTACCATAATTCCTTTCCCCCCTACTAATACCCTCGACTTTCCCTAAATTTTTTATTTACTTTATTTCCTTTTCTAAGCTCTTTATTTACATATCCTAATTTTCCTTCCTTCGCATCCTTTCCCCTTCATTCCATAAACTTGCTACAATTTTCCGTTCCTCATTCCCCGATATTTTTCTGTTCCATACTTTCCCTATTTCTCCACCTCCATTTCCCCCACATCCCTTATCCTTCATTTTTCTTCCCCTTATTTTCCTTAACTTCCCGTACCATCATTTGTCTCACCTCCCTTCACTTCCCCTCCTAGGAAAAAAACACGGCGGGCGGATGAACACCAGGGTGGGCAGAAAAAAAATAGTTTAATTTTGATTAAGACTAGCAAAAATCTTTTTCTACATGGGTGATTGTCAAATTGCAGGAAAACTTTACTACCTAAAGTGGCAATCACATTATCATTAGGAATTTCATATTTAACAACGAAAGTATATTGTATCACATTTAAAATTTTTAAATCCAAAAGGGGTATTTATAAAAATAAGAAATGATAATTAAATTCGTACATTAAATATGGAAAGCGGATTTAAGGTTAGGAGTTTCTTGAAAAAGGGCGCGAACCTTTAAAAAATGTAAAAGCTGTAACGCATGTAAATTAGGAAATAATTTTTAACGTCAAGGATAGTCTATTCTGACCTCGAAGAGTTTTAAAATCCTCGTGGATTATCTCGCCGATGCTTTCAATAGAGCTATTTATTTCTGCATACATCTTCGAGGAAATACACTTTTTAGGTTAGGAATTTATAATAGAGAAGAACAAATATTGCAAATTCTGGAAACTTTTCATTAAGATTTTTGATCTCTATCTATCTATATTAAAAAAAATTGTATTTGTTCCAAATTTAACTTCTCCCCAGTTCTTCAAAGTACCCTTGGAATTGATATAGTAGCAGTGAAAATGTACAGTTTTAACATCTCAGTAATGCTTATTGTTATATACGTTCCATCTGAAATTTCTATTCCCACTTTTGAAAGTATTCTTGATTCAATAAATATTTTGCGGAACATGTCTGAAAAATTAATTATTGTAGGAGACTTCAATGTACCATTCTTTAAAGATCATGTTAACAATATAACATTTGGCAATAAGGCGGCACTATTTACCTTATTTTTCCAATTCTTTACATTAACAAAATTTAACTCAATAGATAACTGTAATCACAGATATCTTGATCTTGTTTTCGCCAATAAAACGATTCAAGTAAGTAGAGTTCATGAACCTATAGTGCCTGAGGACAAATGCCATCCATCCTTTCTGATCACATTTTACATTAACAATAAAATCATAGAAAAAAGATTTGTTAACATCTCATTTTCTAAAAGATACAATTTTAATCTAGCAAATTATCCGGAACTATATCTTGGACGACGTAACACTGACTGGTCGTCCCTGCAAAGGTGCGAAACTATTGATCAGGCATGTTCAGAGTTTTATAATTTAATACATAACATCCTCGATAAAACGGTACCAAAATAAAAAACCAAAACTATCAAGGATTGTTTCCCTACATGGTATACGAGAGATATCATTTCTGATATCGCGAAAAAGGATAGGTGTAGATTAAAATTTTCTGATAATGGCAGCCTCTACTATTTAGAGATGTTTGTTAAGCTCAGGGCCGATATCAAAAAGTGAATCGAAATTGCATTTAATACATGTACGACTAATGCTGAAGTAAATATAATCACAGAACCCTCTACGCTTTGGACTTATATAAATAGACAAAAGAATAATCACAGGATCCCGAACATGATTTGTTATAACAATAATGAAATAATCTCACCACAAAAAATAATAAACACTTTTGCTTCTTACTTTAACAGCGTTTATAACAATTCAAATAATAATTTACCTTTTATATATGGACTTTATCAACAGATTCCTTGGAGATGTCATTATAATAGATGAGAATGCTATCTCCATAGCTATTAAGAAGTTAGCAAATAAAAAAACTGCCGGAACTGATCTCATCCCTGCGTTTATTATCAAAGACTGCGCATCTGTACTTATTTCCCCTCTCACATATTTATACAATCTAGGACTACAAAATGGCACATTTCCGAGGATATGAAAACAAGCGAGAGTATCTCCTATATTTTAAAAGGGATTAAAGAAAGCTATCAATAATTATAGACCAATATCAATACTCAATAACTTTTATAAACCACAAACCACCACAAACATATTAATTTTTACCCAAAATATGCTTGTTGACTTTGATCAGGTAGATGTCATTTATACTGACATCTCCAAGGCTTTTGACAGGGTGGATCACCAAATACCACTGAGAAAATAGCACAATATGAATGTCCCAGATAAACTCGTTACTCTTATAGCGTCATGCTTAAAAGGACATCAACACAATGTTATACACTACGGAGGTTACTCATCGGACCCATTTGTACCTATATCAGGTGTACCTCAAGGTTCTAACTTAGGACCTTGTTGTTTCTGATAAACATGAACGATATCTTGACACTCCTATATTGTTATTATGTACTTTACGCAGATGATGTAAAAATTTATTTACCTATAACCAACCTACGATCGCGTGTAAACCTCCAAAATAACTTAGATCTCCTCATTAAATGGTGTAAGTTGAATAAAGTGAGCCTTAACGCATCTAAAAGTAAGGTTCTATCCTTTTTTCTAACTAAAACGTTGTACTACGCTACCGTTACTACATCGACGGTATTGAACTCGAGAGAGTGGATACAATAAGGGACCTAGGAATATTGTTCGACAGTGCATACATTGATGAAATGATTAGAAATGCGAACAAAACATTAGATTTTGTTATGAGAGCTTGCAGGTACTTTAAAACATAATACCCTCTGTTTTCTCTTTTTTGCACAATAATCAGATCTAAACTAGAATATGCGTCGGTCGACTGGTCATCGCACTTGAAAAAACACATTAACGCCATCGACGAATGTCAAAGACGTTTTCTAAAATACTTAGCGTGGAAAGAGGGCAAATCCTATCCTCCCCGTGGTTCAGATCGTGAATCCCTAAGAAGTAGATTTCAGGTATGGTCGCTAGACGATAGACGTAAGTTCACGAATATCCTAACGATAGTTAAAATTATAAGAGGTATCACTGAATGCCCTGAAATGTGCGAAATTATATCATTCCACGAACAAAAAATCGAAATGCGAGCAAAAGCGCCGGTTTTTTACTTACCAAAGCATACTATCTACGCGCTTTCCACTTTAAAAAATGTGTAATGATATGAATATTATAGCAGTGCATTCTCTCTGCAAAGATCTAGATTTGCTTACTTTGTCACTATCTGAATTCTCTAGTATCGTACAAAAACTTATGTTACAAGTAAATAATTTGTAAAACTGAAAATTATAACAATACCGGCGTGATCATGTTAGGCAAATTATAATTAGGATGCTACACTGTACATATTATAGCCCTCTAATTGTTTCTGCAGAACCGCTGGGTTTTCTTTTTTCCAAATTAATAAATAAATAAATCTCTATTTGAAAACGCAGGTTAGGGAATAAAAAACAAACCAGCCCACCTGATCGTCACGCATGCGCAGATATACGAGTTATCACTGCATCACACGAATGACGACAGAAAAACGATGAAGTTCATTCTTTTTTAATATTTATAAAAAAAATAATACATTCTAATCACAAATAAGCGCCTGAGAATTAAATAAAAAAATCTGCCAAGCAGATAACGACATGATTTCTATATTTTTTTTACTTCGAAACTATTTTTAAGCAATATCTCTGATGCCGATTTTGTTGTCAAAATGTACTTTTTTGTTTTTTTATCCGCTTTACAAAAAAATATGTTCATATTTTAAGTTAAATTTTATAGAATTATGTGTTCACGGACACGCCTAATAATTCTGTGTTTATTACTCAACTGTAACTACAAATATTCAGACTTTAAGGTTTATACAATATTATTTGTTTCCCTTGAAAAATTTGTATAAATTAAAGTTTTTTGGCTCTCAAGTTTACAAACTTGAAACATTATACAAAGTGAGGTTTGGACGCCTAACGCTAATGACATTTGGGGTGTTCTTATATTAAATGTAAGTCAATAGGGAAAAAAATGAACATTTTGTAGAGGACTATGATAAGTATTTATTTAATAAAAATAAAAATAAGTAAGTGTTTATATTTTAATTTTATATTCCTGGGACTTCAAGTTTGCCTGCAATTGGACAATCACCCACATGAGTCAGGCCATGTCAACTGTGACGATGAAATTTCAGTAATTTTTTGAAAAGTGACAACAATTTTAACAATTTTAACATTTTAAACTATTTTTTTAACTGCATCGTTTTCATTATTTTGAATAATAATGATATTTTCGACTTTTAATTGAAAAATTAATAACTTACGACTCGTTTGCAATAATCGAATGAAATTTTTTATGACATTTGTGAAGTATTTTCTCTTTCGAATAAGAATTTTTTTACAATAATATTTCCGAAATTATATTTTTTAACGATGTTTTGATTAAGACGGTCAGAGTGAGAATTACCAATTTTTTTTTTTTTGAAGAACAGAAAAAAGTATGTAAACTACACTGCGTTCAATTTACACTGCGATGTTAGGCCTAGAAGTTATAAATAATATAATTTAACTTCTACGCTTATAAATATATATAATATATAATATTATAATATACTAAATGTTAATAATATA
>JAAAKG020096024.1:0-16098 GCA_010014905.2 Druon quercuslanigerum
TCTTTCTGTTTATTATGTAAGTGGTATGGAATGGAAGTCATGTAAACCCTTAGGAGACACATTATGAATAAAGAAGACAGAAGGATAACGCTGCTTTTTAAAAGATCTAAAAAATTATCATAACAGCATTATAATTATTCTTAAAAGATCTAAACTTCAAATTCAAACTATACAAGAAACGAAAAAGGAGGTACACTTTTGTTTCGAATAGTTTTCTGACAGGATGCGTGGTTTTTGTTTCATTCGTAAAAAACAACATTAAAAATTAGGAAATTTAATTTTTGGACCAAAATTAAAAACTATGAAAAAATGGATTGACAAAAGTTGTTTATCCAAAAAAGAGCTACAAATTTGTCATGAATAAATTTCTGATGGAACGCACAATCACCAAAGTACAGTTGTCGATGCTTTTTTGCTTTACTGAAAGAAATGTTTGTTTGACCGATCCGATGTTTGGTTGTCATAATAAACTTTTTTGGTTGCTATAGAAGCAAGAAAATTATTTTCTTGAGCCCACCAAATGATTTTCTTAGAGCGTTTGGATGAACTTGCCAAAAAGTTTTGTAGGCACAAAACATTTTTTTTAGACTGAGCAAACTTGTTTGGGGTAATTAATCAAATACTTGTTGGCTCAACACTGTGATTTTATAAACTTGACCAAAATTTTGTAGATTTTACATAATACTTTTGCTGCAGGAACTAAATATTTTGTATGACAACAAAATTAGGTTTTCTCGAGCGAACTAAACTTTGATAAATAAAAAAAATATTTTTATTCGAGCAAATGAACAAATTAACAAATAAAAAAAAAAGAATAAATGAAGATTTTCCACATGCGAGTGCCTCGCTTACTCTAATTCCTTTGCGTTTCACCCGCCCCGATTCCTTCCTTCTCCGACATTCGGGACAGTTGTTTCGTGTTTATACAGGGTGTTTAAAAAGGCACGATACATCTGAATATCTCTCCAGGTAAACATTTTTTCAGAAAGGTCAAGGTCATTCTTGAAGTAACTTTTAACGAGGAATCCAGTGGTGACCTTGAATTATACTTTGAACTTGATGGGAAATTTTAAGTCGAAACATGTACTCAGTTCATGGATTGGGACCAACCTTTAAAATAGGGGTTCCCATTTAAAAAAACAAAATTGACCTTGAAATAACGTTGAAGATCAAGTTCAAGGTGAAATCCAAGGTCACCACTGAATTCCTCGTTAAAAGTTACTTCAAGAATGACCTTGACCTTTTTGAAAAAATGTTTAACTGGAGATATTTAGGTGTATCGAGACTTTTTGAACACCCTGTATACAAGTACAATGCTCTTCCAATTCAAGCCCGGGTTCAGACTTTCGGGGATGTGACTCGCCCTCGACTTAACTCTGAAGTCTCGCAGCATAAACAAGTCAGGGCCGCGTAAAAATCTTTAAACGCGTTCGCCTCAAAACGACATTTTTAAACCTGCCGCACGTTTTCCCTTAAAAAGGTACGGATACGGGCTATAAAGAGGGGATAATTCGATTAAGAATCTTTTTTGTTTTTATATTGCAGATATCCAGGAGGGCCTAAACCACCTCCGCCAGCAGTTTCAAAATATGTGTGATCGGTGTAAAAGTACCTTAATAAAAAAATGGTTGAAAATGTGCTTATTTTTACGCATTTACATAATACCCCCTTTGTTGATGAATTAATTACGGACTGGCGTGGGGCAGCGAAGGAATCTCTTTCGGTCCGGTTGAACTTTATCAAACAAAGTAGCAGATTCGCTTCTAAATTCTTTCTTGAAGTTATCCAGACTATGCGTCCTCGATTCGATAAAATAAAGTACTTTATAGCCATAAATTGTTTTGGTAGTTTTGAAAAATTAGCAAAGATATAACCTTGAGAATCTAAAGTTACAAAACACTACACTGGGACTCCGATGCTTGAAGTCGATCGGACCTCTCTTTCTATCATGTGAGCTAGATAGAGACGATCCGATTGAATTCCAATAACAGGTCTTTTCGTTTCGAAACGATCATGCGCTCTCTACCTCTGTCTGTCCCAAAGGGTTGTTCACTCTCGAGGTGAGCGATCTAAATACTCCTAGATTTACACTCTCACGACTTCAATATGAGAGAGTCCACAGGATTTAAAAGCGTTAGCCGAGGTATAAGAGTTGATAAGAGTTAACAGGAGTCGAGCCAAGTTCTACTCGAGTTGATGTGTGAGTTGGAGCGTGTTTCTGATTCTTGAGTCATAATCGACACACAGCAGTCACACAGATGACTCACCTGTGTGCCGCACAAACGCATTTGAAAGTATTTCGTTGTAACGTTACTAATATCTCCCTAAATTTGATTGTTTTAAAATAAGTTTACACACTATACTATGTTACTAATCCAAAGCGCCAGTCACCGTGAGTCTTTAGAGTTGCTAGAGTTCAGCAGAGTCCCACAGAATATCGATTACTCGAGTCTCAACTCGAGAGTGAACAGCCTTTTGCTCTATCCAATGCTTCTTCTTTTTCTTTGTTTTCTTTGTCGAATCGTAGAGCCTGTTGGTGAGAGCCAATGACAGCGCCACCAATTCAGGAGAAATTCGAATTGCAATAGAAATATGATAAAGAAACCTTATAGTAAATAATTAATTTTAAAGCGCAGCATAACATTTTTGATATAATGAATTGATGTTCACTGCTTTTTTTCATTGATATTAGTCCAATAACTGCGAGATATTACGTTGCGTTATATATTCGCGTGTCAGATGGCACTATTGCCAAAGTGAAAGACAAGGTCATTCGATTGCACGAATTAATTTGATTAGTGAATCTGTCTCATCGGCTTCATCTTGCCATCGTGCTTATTGGCGATTACCTCCCACTTCCAGTGAACTGTCGGAGCGTCATGATACGCAAGAGTGAGCACACCAATCCAGCGTAGCTTCTCTCATCCATGCTAGCGGTAGGGCGTCAAATCTTGAAAAAACTAAATTCAGAATCTCATTTTTCTCACAGACTTAAGATGGTTACAGCGCAATATATTGCAAGAATTTTTGGTTATAATTGAGCGTTAGAAGCACATTTGAAGAAAAAGATTATTAATCCAGTAGAACATCAAATTCGGAAATTATTAAAAAAATATTAAGATTTTAAACTTACTGCAAATAATTCCTACTAGCATAAATGACTCACAAAATTATTTTGTCAATAATTTCTTAATTTTTGTGTGGAAATATGTATTTGGAGGAATGTTATACCTAGTGCAAATTTGAACTATATTTTAAACTCCCATTTCGAAACAAAATCAACTCAAATATTGGAACTGCCCTGAAAACTACATCGATGAGGTGCTTTATCTCGCATCAGTATCATTCAAGAAAATCTATTAAATCATGGGTATGATATTTTTGTGCGATAAAATATTTCTTTAATTGAATGAATTCTTCGCCTAATTAAATTTATGGTATTGAATTCCTTGAAAAACATATTTTATTAGCTGTAAACTGATTCATATTTTTCATGAATAATAATTATTTTATTGCACTTAAACATAACTGTCCTGTATTTTGATTAAATACTTCATTGATCATACATACTTTCTAGGCCCTTTTCGCTAACTGCACGTCCAATCTCTATAAAGTCCCTCTAGGGAGAGTTTGGGCAACGTCGGACAAGCTTTGATTAGTGTTCTAAAATCACCAATGTCCCGCGGAAATCACAATCCTATCTATTTATGATTTGAAATTTGAACCTCTGACGTCAAATTGTCATAACTTCCACATTCCAACTAAGGGAAATCCTATTTATAGTTCATTGTTCGGACCCTTCCTAGACTAGAGGGACTCTAAATCTCTATAATTGCCCGGTCTAACTCTGTCCAATCTACGTTTATTTCTACACATTACATTGGAGAATAACGGTTTATGTATTAATATTTTTTCGCAGCACCTACAAGATATAGTCTCCTCTCGATTTCTGTATATAGCGCAAAAAAAAGATTTCTTATTCAGATGCAACAAAAAACAGAGTTCGGCGCTCGTACGCAAAGATAGCAATTTTGCACTTGTATCGAAAAATACTATTTTACAGTTCTCTGGGAAAGCACTCCTGAAATATTCTTAGGAGCTATTTATATAGTAACCACGTAGAAAATTCATGTATCCAAAATTTTGTTTAACGCCAAATTCATACTATTTATCATATTCTACTAACTTTTCTTTTTTTTTTTAAGAGTTCCTTTTTTTGCTCGAAATGATCTAACTATGTAACCTGTCAACTTAATTCTTTTTTTATTAAAAAGTTTAGTATTACATTTTCGGTTTAGAATTCATGTCTTTTGGTTGACGGTTCTACGATTTGGTTACAAATTTAGTTATTTTGTCGAAAGTCCAACCATTTTGTTCAAAATTCATGTTTAATGGTGAAAGAAGAACTTTTTTGTTAAAGTTCAATTTGTTGGTTTTAAAATAGGACAATTTTATACAAAATTATGACTATTTTGTTGAAAATGCATCTCTTTTCGTGATTAAAAGTCAACTATTGTGTGAAACATTCAAATTTTTGGTTAAAAAACTTAATTCTTTTGTTAAAAACTCACATTTTTGAAAAAAGTTGTATTTTTTCCGAAAAATACAAATGAAAAATTTAATTTAAAGTCTAAGGAACATCAATTATTTTGGCCCTTTTTTATTCCTGCAAAGAGGGCTAAAGTAGTGATTTACAAATCATGTTGACGACAGAGGGAGCCAAAGTATGACATGAGAGGTGAATAATGAAAATTATACATCTATGAGCTCACATTTTGGGTTTACAAAAAGTGATAGTTAGGTGATCAGTTCACCGCGTTAACAGATTTTTTGACAGATTAAAAAAAAATCGAAGCGCTCAGTTACCATAAATGAACAATATAATGTAAACAAAATTACCACAATCCAACATACATTACTGAAAATTTCCGAAAACTTTGTCCCAGATCCCTTCCCTATACTCTTAGGTGAATTATTTTATGTGGGATTATACTATTCGGAGGCTCATTCACAATAAACAGATTATAATAACGGTATAACAACTTCAGTATCGGTATAATCAGATTAGTATTTTGTTTTATCATATATAATAACCTGCGGTTTTGCTATTTACAATTGTAAATAGCATTATTTCCTATAGTAACATGTAGTAAACATCTTAAAAATGAACTTTGGTTAAATAAACAATATTAAATAATTAGAGAAACGTACTAAGAATATAAAAAATTATTGAACAATTAAGTTTCTTATAATATTCTTCTAATATGTGACACAGGTTCTTTATACGTTTTAATTTTCGAAAAGAGGATAGTTTGTTTGTTCCATTGTTTCCTATAATTTTAAATTGCTTTCTTCTTTAGTGACTGGATTCTTATCAATAAGACATATCCGAAAATATTTGGAAAAAGTATGTTATTTAAACCAGAAGAGAGGGGTGGGAGGTCAAATAGATTTGGTTATGACTTGTCACATGCGGAGGGCACGAGTAAAAATGTGGCAAACAATGTGTTATCTAATTTATCTTTAACGAGACATACTTAAATTGTCTTCAAAATTTATCCATTATTTTTTCTTACTCGGCTCGGTTTATGATAAGAATACGCGAAGGAAACGAGCCATGTTTTACAGGTGCTTGGCAACGGGAAATGGACGAGGTTTAAGGATTCACTCTACGTTTATTTGAGTCACCGCTGATAAATAAGAAAATGTCCTGTTAGCGGCCTTAGTAACATGTGTGGTAGTGAGGTAGGGATATTGTAGCGTGAAATTACGAGGGCAGCGAAACGAGTCGTGCTAGCCGTAACACTCCAATCACTTTTCACCCTTAAAACATCAACCTACTCGCCGCACCGTCGTGGCGAGTTTTATGGATGCATTTAAATTAAAATCGAGGTTCATAAAAAAAGGTCTTAGTCATCATTCCTAGCAATTTACTCTCGATGGGGTGTCTGAAGACGAGAACGTGTGCGATCGAGAGGGCCCATTAAAAAAAAATCCCGGTTTGAATTTTTTTAGAATGCACAAAATTCAATGATGGTTATACGAGTGATATTTAACCATGATCTAGCTTGAAATATTTTCAGAAACGAACTAACGGTATTGTCAACATGATTGAAGCAGGGATGCCGGCCCAGACGATACTGTCTGGTTCCCAGTCTTAACGAGCACGATATTGTCTCTCATCAGCGTGCCCAAAAGTTATTGGCTGACCAGTTGGAAGCGGGTTCGCCGCTGGCTGAACTCGCTTTATTTCTTTAATGAGTCGAAAAAAATTATTATTTACAATAAGTTTGAATTGCTTATTTTCTAGCATTTTAGGCACCCTGTAACTTTTTCGAAATATGTGACCAAAGCAACCTGCTGATCGATCTTTGAACTTCCTTTGTAATCCTGTTTCAAAGAAGATCATCTAGATCAAACTTAGAATTTTGTTCTATTGGCTAGCTGATTAGGGTAAAATATGAAGCAAACCAGAATGCCAAGGTCACATAAAAAATTTCTTATTTTAATATTGCGAATTTCTTATTTTACATCATTTTAGACATCCTGTAACTTTTTTCTAATACTTTTTTATTTACTTTTTCTTATTTAATAGCTGATCAGCGCCATTTCGTGGCCCAGACCACATCTCTTAGACCAAACATAAACATTTATTGTTCGTGCGTAGTTGAACTTAGCCATTCCTGCTCCAGACTAGACGTTTCGGACAAGATAGTTTATATGAAGTCAGACATGGGAAAAAATAGTACCAAATCTGAGCCAGATTTGATCGGCCACACTGGAAAGTCTAGATAAGGCATGACTTGGGCCAGACTTGTTACCAGACTGTCACGAAATTTTTGTTTTGATTCTTAGTATAATTAATAATAGATTTTTCAACAGGAAAGCTTTAAAATGTTTAATTTATGAAAGCCTAACATTTTTTATTTTAAACTTCGAGGGAATTTCATTTGAAATTTTTCAATTTGAAAGTATTGAAAGTAAAAGTTTATAATCCCTAACAATTTCACTTTGAATGCCTTACTTTGCATTTTAGTTTTGATTATTTTGAATGGAACTTTGTTCACCTTAAGAGTTCGAATTTTCCACTTCAGGTGACCGTGCAATATTTTTGTAACACCGTAAATAACCAGGTCTTCTTTTGTCCGAGAGATTATATTTGAATAATTCTCAACTACAATACCATTCAGTTTACAAGGTCTAATTCTACAGTCGCTTTCTTTGAAAAATTTCAATTTTTTGGTCCAAATTTGCCATCGTTTACTTTGAATGAAAAAATTCTTCAACATAGATTTGAAGACCTGTACAATTAAAAATGTAGAATCTTCGAGGTTAATCAATTTTGATAGAGAAACGTTTAAAGTATCGTTACTATACAAATAAATTAATGAAAGATACTAAACAATAAAATAAATATTTATTATGAAAAACTTTATGTTCAATCTATTCAAAATTAAACCATTGTCAAATAGAAGCCTTAATTGTAAATTTTATACTGGAGCTGTATACATTATTTTGAACTACTTTCAATTACTTATATATAATTGGACAACATTTGGAATGGAAGACTTTCATCATTGTGAGATTTTCAACTGATCGCAATAAATTTCCTAATTTTAATTGAAAAAGTTTTTCGAAGTTTTAAGTTTTTACTTTTAATACTTTCAATTCAGAGACGATCACTTTGACTACTTTCATATCGATTTTATATTTACATTATTGATCTCACAATTTTGAGAAACCAAAAAACAGGACAGTCCCATCCTTGGTAATCTTGGTGATCTACAAGAGGTTTAAGATAATGAGGGTGTAGATGTTGATGTACCCAATGGATGATCCCACTGAATACGGTAATGGAAGTCCAAGATTATTTTAGGGAATACAACTGCGACCAGAACTCGTCAAGAAAGTTGATCGGCTCCTTCTTACTGCAACTTTAAAAGGCATGTGCCAAGAGAATTTTGCTTTAAGAAAATAGCCAAGAAGGTGCCTATTCAGAACAGGACGCAAGACCGTGCCTATGCAGGAATTAATTTATATTATTAGAATTCAAGAAATAATTTTAAAAATAATGTTCTCTTCCCCCATTCTGTCATACAAACTAAAAAGGTATGTAAGTTTAATCTCACTCGAACTGAGAAAATCAAGAAAAACTGTTTGCCCAAAGAACTCTAATATTTAAGAAAATTTAAAATAATTGGGATACGCTATATGGGTGAAAATAATGTGGTTTTTCATATTTTGTAATCAAAAATATATATTTTAAACAATTTCTATTAGAAAATGGACTTGCAATTTTTTTCAGTCGAGCGAAGTCAAAATACAAGGCGATCAGAGTCTGAGCTAATACACAGGTCTAAAATATACGTGAGGGCAAGCGATTGATTTCGTTTGAAAATTCACTTCGCACTCGGTCACTTGAACAAGGCAAAAATGACAGAAAGTTCTTTAGGTTCTTTTTCAAGTGCTTTGCGTATCTTTTTATGTCGTATTTTTCAACAGTTTCGACTTTCCTCATTTATAAACAAAAATAGAAAACATATGAGGGTTCGCGTAAATGTATTAACTTTTAACTTTGAATATTCGCGTGTACATATTTACAGCATTCTACTCCTAATAGCCCACACCTAATTATGTATATTATAATTTATTTTTGTGCCCTTGTTCAAATTTGTAAAAGATGCTAAAAATCCATCAGAATAGCCTGCCTTCCAGCCTTTAATGAGTTCTTTACATATGTAATTGCAAATGTATATTCTCACTATAACAAGAATGACGTCCTAACAGAAAAACAAAAAGTATGCCGTAAAAACTCGCAGACTAGTAAATATCTAGTTGACATACACGCTATTACTATGACGTAATCACGTAACATCTAAGAAACTTGAACATAACATGATTGACTACAAGCAAGCGTTTTCTTCCGTACCACATGGCTATTTTCTATTTGCTTCAAGTCTTAAAAATTAGATAACCTCAAGGTATATGCTCTCTAAAACCAGAAACTTTAGCAAGTGAACCATATCACAAAGCAGTTTTTCAATTATATCCACATGGAGTTCAGACTTGATAAATGCAGAACAGTGAATTTAATCAGACGAAAAATAGGGACTGTAGAGCTAGAAAACCAGAACCAAAATGACATCGAAACAATGGCTGAGGGAGATTTATATAAAGATCTAGGTATTGTTGAATCTAAGGGTATTTAGCATATGAAAGTTAAGAAAAGCCTAATGACTGCCTTTTGTTACAAGATTCAGATTGGTTCTAAACAGTTCCCACAACTCAGAAAACAAAGACAGAACCATCCATCTTGAAATGTTTAGGCACCGAATGCACCAAAGTAATTCAGAGATTGAAAGGGTAGTTTTACCAGGGTACAGAGAGCATATGAACTTTATAGAAGTCAAAAAATTGTACAAGTCTCCAATAATCCAGTATGAAAAAATTTTCATAGAAAGCGAGATGTTGCGTTTTACAACTCCATCTGTGAAGCGGATATTGATTACAGGCCGTTTAAGAGAGTACATGTACAAAAATAATGATATGGCGGCCATTATGCACTAAAAATTTGCCTCAAGACGAGACTGATGAAGAAAAAACCGTCATAAAACCGAGAAGGTTCGAGATGCCTGAGTTATTACCTCTGACCATTTCTGTACGTACTTTCATCGAGTTTGTGGTGGCTCAAGTCGCACCTTAAGCTTTCGGTCCCTCGATAATTAACTTGACTGCCACCCAGTCCATGTGTGTATGTGTTTGTGTGGGGGAGGGATAAATAAAGAAACAGGGTGCCCAATTTGATATATTAGGCTTACTTCTCTCATCAGATGACTGTACTGCATTGTAAAAATTCATCCGTGACTAAGGACCCATACCCGGAAAACCTCGTGTACAAATTTTTGCCAAAAAATGTCAACCCGCAATAAAAAAATGCTTAAGATATATTGGGCTCTAAGGGTCTAAAGTTTGAGGTTTGCTTTTTTCAGAATAATAATATACTTCTATGGCACACATAGTTAGTTTCTTTAGGTGTTTACGTGACGCACGTAGTCAATGTCAAGTCTCTTAATAGTTACTGCAGTTCTGCCCACCTTTTCATAAAAATATTCACCACCCTTATATCGCTCGTAAAACAAGAGGGAGTCAAATGCGAAATGTAGTTTCTGGTTGGACCCTTGCCTTATCCTCATTTTAACGAGACTCTGCCCCAAACAAGGGTTGAGAACTGGAATGCGCATTTAATGTGCACGCGCATTAATATGCATGGCTGTAAACGTAAGTACATAGCCGCCCAGGATATCCATGTAAACGAATGTTATTTATGCACGCAGACATGTCCTATAATGTGCACCGGTGAGCCACGAGGCTGTTTCGAGCTTGGTCCATAGTTCTACACTCTACCTTCAAAAGGATTCTAGGACTATGCAATGGCACCGTGCCGCACCGTTCCAGCAACTTCCCCTTCCAGCCACTCAGCTTACAAAAACACTTGCTCCTTAGCCTAAGTAGCCACTGATGTGCTTAATATTCTGTGACATCACCTACGATAAACGAGCACAACTTGCAGGACGATGGTGCTTATGTGGAAATTATTGTGCGAAATCATGCATCTGTGATCGATACAACTAAGGACGCAAAATTAGTATGTATTTCTACAATATGAGTTTATAAAGTAGTATTTTTTGCGCTCGACTACTTTGAAAGTTATTTATGTTAGGTACGAAAAGGGAAGAAATTAAATATTTTTTTCTCTTAATCTTTTTCTTCCACGAATTGGCTTTGGTATATTATTCATTTTGAAAAAAATCACTGCTTTCTTTTAAGTAAGTTTAGCTCGAAAGACACTTTTTTCAGACACTTTTAATAGGCTTTTCAATTTTTAGTGTGTACTATTCAAATAACAATAAAGAAAGGACCACCTCGCTTACATTTTGTACATTGTGGCATTCTAAGGTTTCTCAATCATAGCTTTGTTCACACTTTTTGGAAACAAAGCAGAATGCACTACGATAAATGTTGCCTCTAATAAATACAGCTTCTGTTCTTGTAAAGTTTCTTTAAAGAATGTCTTATACCATAATTTTTTAATAAGTTTGAAAAGTGAAATATATTATATTGATAAGAAATCATAATTTTTTAGTACTTATTTAATTTTCATTATGTACTTTCAATGAGCTGCGAGTCGCACTTGAAATCTCAAATGTTCACGTTTTGAAATCCCCGTGAATCAAAAAAACAGGTTTTTACTTATATGTCTGTCTGTGTCTACGTGTGACTGTTTGCAAATTTATTCTTTCTTAGCGCTATAACATTCGAAGGAATTTACAGATTGGATTGGCATTTGTATACACTTTTAGTGTCCTAAACTAAAGTTCAAGTTCCTGAGCCAGCCATTTTGGACAACAATTCAAAAAGTAGGCGCATTTTAAAAATTGTTGAGACCACTTTTTTCAAGGGGGGAATTCCGTGTCGCAGGTCCCCGAAACAGCGCACTGCCGGTCAGGCCATGATCCAAACCACACAAGCTCTAGCCACGCGGAAGTAAAAAAATCGCCGCTAATCAGCAATACCGAAAACATAGTATTTTGGAAATCAACCAGCTTCACAAAGAAGAAGATAGCTCAAAGTATGCTCCTGGAATGACCGAGTAACGACTGGAACCCGTAAGACAACTGTCAGTATTTGAATATTAAAATACGTTTTTCTCGGTTTCGCATTTTTCAAAATTGCCCGAATCATAGCTCAAAAAGTCGACTTGAACAAACGGTCGACTTGAACTCCACATTATTTGAAATATTATTATTTTTCGAAATTTTTTTGGTTCACCGACTAAGGATCTAATCGTTAAAACTCTTTTTTATTTTTTTATTTTAGACTCATGCGTGAGAGCATAATTAAGAGCTAAAAAGAGCCATTCAGTGCTTTTAATTTAAAACGAAACACAATTATGGCTAACCGTTAGTCTTTTGTATTAAAAACAAGCCCCACTAGGCCTTCGAGCTAAGCCAGCAAGATTTGGGCCCTAAAGAAAAAGGTAATGAAGCTTGCTTCAACCCTCAAGGTCTAGTTTTCAGACCTCTGAACAGCTACAAAAATTAAATTGTTTGAGTATAGTTAATTGTGCCAAGATTTTTACTCGTTAATACGAATCGAGGAGCTCCCGGAGGACTCTCGGACTTACGGAAGACCCGGTGGTGGTAAGTCAGTGCGTCACGAGAACTCTCGCTGCAGCCGGATACAAAAAGTATTATATTAAATAATCAGGGTAAATCAATCACCTTGAAAACAGCTTCTTTGAATCAAAGAAACATTTCTTGGACATACGCGGGTCAAAGACAAATTTCATTTGAATTGAAAAAAGTTTATTTTATTTCGAAGAAATGGTTTTCTGGGTAATATTTGCTTTATAATACAGGCTTTATTTGTTAGGTTATATTTACCACCACTTTTAAATTTATAAAGTGATTTGATGTAAGCCCATAGTCTGGCTACATAGACTACTTTTAAGGTTGTGCAGCGGTTTGATGTTAGCCTGCCGCCTAGCTGACAACGAGTTTCTAAACCATGCAGTGGCTTGATGTTAGCCCATATTATCTCTACCAACTACTTTGAACACTACATTGGGTCTAACTTGTAGTTATATAAGTAGTTCGTCTTAAAGACTTTAATCTATGCTAGTTTTTAACGGAGCTGGTCTTCTTTATGTTACACCTTGAAGCAAGCTCATTCTTGGTTTCAAATCAAGACTTTCTTTTCTGTGTAGAAATCGGGCAAATTGACCTTTCGAATTTGGACATGTCGGACATTCGCCCTTATTAATCAAAATATTATTGATGTATCAGGTTGAAATACATTCGTGTTATACTTTAAGAGACCTTAATAAGCCACCAAAGTTTTGGACAGATTCGTTATTATTATCAATTTGAAAGATTTGATTTATTTTTTTATTCCAGATAATCAACCTGAATTTTGAACGCTTTTAATCTGAAATAATAGATTTTTAATTCCTTTGAATATAAATGATCTAATTTCCCAAATTTGAATAGGAAAATATTCCATTTTTAACGTCTTGAAATTGCCCTATTTTCTAAATTTGAATCTGAAATCATTTAGTTTCAATATTCATTAAGTTAAAATACAATTGTTAAATTTTGAACGCTTTGGATTAGAAACAATACAACTCAACTCATCTCTGATCAAATTTACGAACTTCAAAATTTTGTTCAGGAATTTTTAAATTTTAAGAGCTTTTGTTTTAAAATGTTTCAATTTAAAATTATCTAATTTCAAACTCTTTTATAAGGAAATGATATAAGTTTAATTCCCCTCCATTACATCCGAAATACTGTTATATATTGGTATCCATACGGAATTTCATATCAACAACACATCTTTATCATTCTTTATTAGACACAACAATTTCCTGATCATGCTTATTATATTATTTAAAGTCAATAGATTTTTTGGCAAGATTTTTCGTGATGCTTAATGACAAAACTGTCGGTTTCGTGAAGAGAATATATTTCGTTCTGACCCGGGAGAAATCAAGAATTTTTACCGGGAGAATGGAGAGAAAGTCTGGAGAAGAAAAATGTAAAAATAGTCACCTGGTTATCGTAGATTTCGAGGACGAATATGAAGTTACATTTTCAACATTTAAAACTGCAATCTAATATAAACGCTATTTATAAAAAAAAGTGAAACGCTAAATCAAAAATCAAGCTTGACAACTTTCTTTGAAATTTTTATCAGCTTTTTTTTTAAACATCCAAATCGGTCCACAGGTTCAGCCAGAATCATATTTTGAACCAAAAAATGTACTTTCTCCCCACTGTGCGCCGTTCCTGCACAGGAAAGGTGGAAAATAGGATAAAAATGCAAGAAGATTACTAGCTCAGATGGTCTTCAGAAGATCTCCAGGCAAGAGATCTGGCCATTTTGAAAAATCTGATTGAAAATATTCCACCGGCCAGCTACTATCGACCTCAAGAGACCTAGTGTGAAGCTATGTCTCCTCCCCCGTGCAAAATTAGTTTGTGCATAACCCTTTTCTGACCCTGTCTCTCATCCAGCACTTCGCGTAGTAGTCGGAAAATCCGAAAAGAACTTAAAGTGAAAATTGTCAAAAGCAAAATGGCCTCCACAAAATGGTGGGCCAAATTTGGAAAAACTGACGTTACGTTTGTAAACAGTAGTCTTCAGGGGGTTTATGGAGTCAATGAATTCGAATTTGAGGTCAAAATTGTGTAAAAAAAACATTTTTAACCAATTTTCAATAATAATAGGCGCACACCTGGCTTGTAAACGCGTTTAGAACTAAAGAAGCAGTTGGTTATACGAACAGACACTTGTTTCGTCCTGTACATTTTTAAGCAAGCACACTGCCCGGTTAACGGGAAAAAGCGGAGAGCATTGCAGTTTCAAGGACCATGACCGTCATCTAAGATCATGACTATTGCTATCCTTGTCACTCCCTCGCACCGCTCTCGATCTCACCCGCAGCAAGAACGACACTTGGTTCCCTCCTCTCCCCTCGGCCAACATTCGACAAGGCCCGGAATAGCAGGGCAAAGTATAAAAGACGCCAGGAAATGGAAGGCTTCGTCATTCCACTCACACACGCGCTCTAACCCTTCCGATAGCCCTACCCCAACGAGCTAGAAAAAGAGAGAGTGAGAGACTCAGCCAAAAGTGACAAGGAGGAGGCACTGACTAGACCTTGCAAACGCAATGAGTAGATGGAGAGAGAGGAGAGCGGATCTCAAGGTAACAGAATTTACGAGAAATTATGCATATATGAAAGATAGATATTTTATGTGCGCCTTAAACAAAGAAAAAGGGATGCGAAAGTAGGCACATAGAAAACGGGGTGTTGAAAGGCGGATTTGAAATATAGTCAGGAGAGAGCGAAGCAGCATTTCGGAGATCATGATTTCGTACCTCCCAGACTGCTGTGTCATAGCGTGCTACGCGCCAGTTGATAGTCATCCCAGAGAAGTAAAAGACGCCTTCTGGGACACTTTAAATTACACAATAAATATTTGCGATTATGGTGAAAGAATAATTCTGCTAGGAGACATGAATGGATGGGCGGGCATTCAAAATCATGATACAGAAAGAGTACTAGGTAATTTTGGGGATCCAAGAACAAACTATAATGCAGATAAATTAGTTGGCTTATACTTGAAAATGGGCCTGTTTATTACAAATACTTGGTTCACGCATTATATGACTAAGAGAGCTAGTCAAAGACAAAAGGGTCATTATGGGTTCTGAATACAATATTGATCATTACCTTCTGTTCTTCAAAATTAACTTAGGTATGGGATGGAGAAAAAAGAGAAAGAGGAAAGTATAACAAACGCGAATCAAAATTGAGAACCCACAGAAACCGGATGTGCGAATAGATGTACAAAATAAGATAATCAGAAGCATAGATAAGGCAACTTGGGAGGTGCTTATATGAAATAAAGATATAGAGGGCGCATGGACTATGTTCCGGGATAAAATTGTTAGATGTGCGATTGAAGTTTGCGGTGTCGCGGTCGTAGGAAGAATTTCCGGTGATGCTTGGTGGAATGATGAAATTCAGACTGCCCAAAAGCAAAGAAAGAAGCGTACAGGAAAACTTTGAACATGGCGGGTTTTAGCGATGAGGAAAAAAATAGAAGTAAAAATGATTACGGATACAAAATTAGGATACTCAAATGACTAATTAAGGAAAGGAAAGGTAAAATTAGAGCAGAAGAAGAGAAGAAATTACAAAACGACTTAGAAGGATGCAAGAAACTGCTTTATAAAGCAATGCCGGGAAACAAAAGTCCAGAAAATGTCAACATGAGCAATAGTAAAGGGGAAATGGAATGTGAGGAAGGTGGGATTATAGACACTTTGAGAGACTATTTTCGGACACTATACACAGAGAGAAATGGACTGTGGTTACTATAACCACATAAATTGAGTCAAGCTAAAACATGTCACAGGTACAAGAAAATTTAGTCGCACAAACCAACGGCACTGCAAGGGTGACTCTAAGATTGGTCACAGTAACCAGAATATAAAAAATTTTCCATTTCTGGTCCTGACAACCACGAA
>JAAAKG020096035.1:0-39669 GCA_010014905.2 Druon quercuslanigerum
AGAGAGCATCGTGGTTTCGTTGCTGTTCCTGCCTGCTCTAATTATTTTATATTATTTTTTTCGTTTAAATTGTATAAATTCCCACAAAATGGCATCTTTAAAATGAATTTTTTTTATTAATTTCATTGTTAAATAAAAAAATCAAACATTTATTTTTTTAAATACACCTCGACAACTTTGTTAGAAATTTCATAAGCTTTAATCTAAAAAAAAGCAAAATCGGTCGAATAGTTTGGGGTAAAATCAAGTCAAATTCAAGTCCCTGATTTTCGATTGTCAGGAAGAGAGCATCGTGGTTTCGTTGCTGTTCCTGCATGTTTTAATTTTTTTATATTATTTTTTTTGGCTTCGATAATGAAAAATATATGCATTTGTTTATAAAATTTGTTTATTTACTTAAAAATTGGTCTCTATTTTTCATAAGTTATACTGAATTTTTATTCTCTTTAGATATCTACTTCAAAACACACTTTAAACTTAAAATTTAACTTTTGTTGATTAATTTGTTTATAAAAATTGTAAGAATTTTTTTAATATCTTATACTTCTAGGCATCATTTAAGACAAGTTTTTCCACTAATTCTGTGTACTTTGGTTTAAATTGTATAAATACCCACAAAATAGCATCTTCAAAATTAATTTTTTGTATGAATTCTATTGTTAAATAATAAAAAATTAAACAACTTTCTTCTTTAAATATATCTTGACAACTTTGTTAGAAATTTCATAAGCTTTATTTGAAAAAATCAAAATCGGTCGAATAGTTTGGGGTAAAATCAAGTCAAAGTCAAGTCCCGGATTTTCGATTGTCAGGAAGAGAGCATCGTGGTTTCGTTGCTGTTCCTGCCTGCTCTAATTTTTTTATATCATTTTTTTGCTTTGATAGTTAAAAATTTATGCATTTGTTTATTAAATTTGTTCATTTACTTAACAAATAGTCTCTATTTTTTATAAAACCTACCGAATTTTTTCTTCTCCAGATTGCCACTTAAAAGACACATCTGAACTAGTTATATATCATTTTTACTTAAAATCTAACTTTTGTTGATTAATTTGTTTATAAAAATTGTAAGAAATTTTTTAAACATCTTATGCTGCTGGAAATCATTGAAGACAAGTTTCCTTACTAATTCTGTGTACTTCGGCTTAAATTGTACAAATTCCCACGAAATGGAATCTTAAAAATTTTTTTAAAAGGAATTTTCATTGTTAAATAAAAAATGACAAAACTTTTTTTTATACCTCAACAACTTTATTAGAAATTTCATAAGTTTTATTTGTAAACAAATTAAAAATCGGTCGAATATTTTGGGCTAAAATCAAGTCAAAGTGATTTTTGATTGTCAGGAAGAGAGCATCGTGGTTTCGTTGCTGTTCTTGCCTGCTCGAATTTTTTCTATTATTTTTTTTTGCTTTGATAAGGGTGCGGTATTTTTTGTTTTTTATTTTTTTAAATTCTTTCATTTTAGAAACATTTTTATCTTTTTTCAAATTGCAATAGTAACATTTTATGGTGGTTGTGCAAATTTGGTCGTTGGATTCTTGGTTTTATTTTCAGAAATACTGCACATTAACTTGATTATTGGACGTTAAATAGGATTTCAAATTTGATTTTATTCTTATTTAAATTTCTTAAATCCTAATAAAGAAATCTCCCATGTTTATGGTTTTTTTTAATATGATTCATTTAGCAAAATTAAACAAAAAGTTTTTGAAAAGGATAAAATTTTAATAATAGACTAATGTTTCTATTAAAATGATGTAAAAATAAAAAATTAGAATTTTTAAGAGTAAAAACTGTCTATTTTTCTAATAATATTCTGGCGATTATTATTTGATAAAAATATCTGCTTTTAGTTTAATAATAAATTTTATTTATAAATAAATTGGTCTGTTATTTTTATCGTGGAATATTTTCTTCTACGCCATTATTTATGGGGATTTCTATGATATTATTGATCCTTTAATTCGTCTTTGAGTTTTTGAAAATATTTTTTGTAAAAATCTTCGGCGGCTTTCTCTTTAGCTGTTCCAGCGGCACGCCCTGAACCTGAAATAATCAGAAAACGAAAAAATGTAAGTAGTTATAGTGTTTAAAAGATTTTAAATGCTTTGGGAATTAAATAAACATTTATAAGCATTTTTAATTAGATTTAAAAAAATCGTATTTTCTAACTTTATTAATTATAATTACATTATTCAAATTTCCCGGGAAAATGTATCGATTTAAACTGAAAAGGGCGCTAAATTTAAATAATAAAATAAGTCAAAGTAATGGAAAACATATTATTTGCATTAAACAGTGCCTTACTCAGGGTTGCTACAATATTCAAATTTCTAAATTTTTCTAAGTATAA
Source organism: Druon quercuslanigerum (assembly GCA_010014905.2). Classification (NCBI taxonomy): domain Eukaryota; kingdom Metazoa; phylum Arthropoda; class Insecta; order Hymenoptera; family Cynipidae; genus Druon; species Druon quercuslanigerum. The sequence continues at coordinate 2,357 of JAAAKG020096035.1, forward strand.
AACCAACCATAAAACTAAAAGAATAATAGTATTATTTCAAAAACTGTTATTTTTTAATTCCTTTTTAAACACTTTTTAGTTGAGTTTTCAAACCACGAAGATAAATTTTGAGTCTGAGAAAGGAATTTTTTTAACTAAAATGAGGAATCTTTAACCAAAAATATAAATTTTTAAACAAATAGTTCAATTTTTCACAAAAAAGAATAATTTTATACCAAAAAAAGACTCATTTTTAACGAAGCACGTGAATTTTTATCTGAAAAATATAAATTTTCAGCGAAAATTAAAATAGTTGAAATGTAAGAAAAATAAATGTTAAACAAAAAGATTTTTTTAACCAAAAATAGAAGAATTAAATTTTTAATTAAAACCATCAATTTTTAACCAAAAAGAATAAGTTGTCAGTAAAATAATTAAATTTTAAACCCTTAAGGTTCTTCGTAAAAAAAGGTACAGTTGCAATAAAATATATAAATTTTTAACTAAAAAATATAAATTTACAAACCAAACCTAGAATAGTTCACTTTGCAGTTAAAAAAATAAATTTAAAACAAAAAAAAAGACTTTTCAGCAAAATTATTTAGTTTTCAACTAAAAAGACAAATTTTTAAGAAAACTTGGATTCAGCTAAAAAATAAATTTTTCACTAAAAAGAAACGAACTTGCAGCAAAATAAATTATTTTTTATGACAGAGATGAATTTTTGATCAAACAGTGGAATTTTCAACACAAAAGATTAATTTTCAATAAAAAAATCGGATTGTTAACTAAAATTTTTTTTCCCAACCAAAGAAACGAATTTTTAACATAAAAATATAATTGTTAAATTTTATACAAAACAGAAAATTTTTCAGAAAAAAAGATTATAATTATATCGAAAAAGGTAAGTTTGCCACAAACTTTAAATTAAAATTTTTACAGGAAAATTCTGTAAGTGAATTTTTAACTAAAATGACAAATCTTCAATTAAAAAAAATTTATTTTTAACTCAACATATAAAGTTTTAAGTAAAAATATAAATTTTCAAGAAAACTTGAATTCAGCTAAAAAAAATTTTCGACTAAAAAGAAACGAATTTGCAGCCAAATAAATTTTTTTTTTATCACAGTGATGAATTTTGGACCAAATAGTGGAATTTTCAAAAACAAAAAAAAATAATTTTCTATAAAAAAATAAAGGATTTTTAACAAAATAGTTAAGCTTTCAAGAAGAGAAATTAATTTTTACCAAAAAGATAAGACAGATAAATTTTTAACTTAAAATAGAATAATTAAATTTTCAGTAAAAAACTTAATTTTCAATCAAATCAAAGTAAACTACAATATTCCAATTTCTAAATTTTTCTGGGTATAAAACCAACCATACAATAAAATTTTGTTACTTAGTACATTTTAAACAGTTTTTAGTTGAGTTTTCAAATCAAAAAGATAAATTTTGAGCCTAAGAAAGAAATTTTTTTAAAATAAAATAAGGAATCTTTAGCTAAAAATATGAATTTTTAATTAAATAGGTTAATTTTCCACTCAAAAAAATAATTTTTTACGAAAAAAGACTCATTTCCAACAAAGTAAATCAATTTTCATCTAAAAAATATCAATTTTTAGCGAAAATTAGAATAGTTGAAATGTTAAAAAAATAAATGTTCAACAAAAAAAAAAAAATTTTAAACAAAAATAGAAGAATAAATTTTCAATTAAAACAATCAATTCTCAACCAAAAAGAAAGAATTCTTAAAAAAATAATTAAATTTTAAACCGTAAAGGTAAATTTTCTACGAAAAAAGATACAGTTTCAAAAAAATATATAAATTTTCAATTAAAAATATAAATTTATAAACCAAACCTAGAATAGTTTAATTTGCAGTTGAAACAGTAAATTTTAAGCAAAGAAAAAAACGAGTATTTAGCAAAATTATTTAGTTTTTGACTAAAAAAATAAATTTTCAAGAAAACTTAGATTCAGCTAAAAAATTAATTTTTATCTAAAAAGAAACGAATTTGCAGCCAAATAAATTATTTTTTATAACAGTGATGAATTTTTGTCCAAATAGTGGCATTTTCAACACAAAAGATGAATTTTCTATTAAAAAATAACGGCTTTATAACTAAATATTTTTTCCCAACCAAAGAAACGAATTTTCAACATAAAAATATAATTGTTAAATTTTCTACAAAAAAGAAAATTTTATAGAAAAAATTAAAATTAAAATTTTTACAGAAAAATTCTGTCAGTGACTTTTTAACTAAAATGATAAATCTTCAAATAAACAAAAATTAATTTTTAACCCAACACATGTAGTTTTAACTAGAAAAATAAATTTTAAAGAAAACTTTGATTCAGCTAAAAAATTAATTTTCAACCAAAAAGAAACAATGATAAATCTTTAGCTAAAAAAAATTAATTTTTAACCCAATACAGGAAATTTCAACTAAAAAAATAAAATTTCAAGAAAACTTGGATGCAGCTAAAAAAATTAATTTTCAACTATAAAGAAACCAATTTGCAGCCAAATAAATTATTTTTTTATCACAGTGATAAATTTTTGACAAAATAGTGGAATTTTCAACACAAAAGATTAATTTTCTGTAAAAAATAACGAATTTTAAACTAAAAATTTTTTTTCCTTCCAAGGAAACGAATTCTTAATATAAAAATGTTATTGTTAAATTTTTGACAAAACAAAACATTTTTCAGAAAAAAAGTTTACATTTATATCGAAAACGGTAAGTTTTCCACAAAATTAAAATTAAAAGTTTTACAGAAAAATTCTGTAATTGAATTTTTAACTATAATGATAAATTGTCAACTGAAAAAAATTTATTTTTAACCAAACACATGAAGTTTTAACTAAAAAGATAAATTTTCAATAAAACTTGCATTCAGCTAAAAAATTAATTTTCAACTAAAAAGAAACGAATTTGCAGACAAATAAATTATTTTTTTATTAGTTTTAAATTTTTTACCAAATAGTGGATTTTTCAACACAATAGATGAATTTTCTACAAAAAAAATAACGGATTTTTAACTAAATATTTTTTTCCAACTAAAGAAATTTAATTCTTAACATAAAAATATAATTGTTAAATTTTCTACAAATCAGAAAATTTTATATAATAAAAGATTACATTTATATCGAAAAAGGTAAGTTTTTAACAAAAGATGGAATGGTTAAAGTGGATTTTCAACGAAAGCGATAAATCTTTAACTAAAAAAAAAACTAATTTTTTACCCAACACATGAGGTTTCAACTAAAAAGATAAATTTTTTACCAAAAATAAAATATACTTAAATATTCAATTAGAAAAGTAGATTTTCAACTAAAAAGGAAACGAGTTTTTAACAAAATAGTTAAATTTTCATGCACAGAAATTAATTTTCGACAAAAGGATAAAACAGATACATTTTTAACTAAAAAACGAATAATTAAATTTTCAGTTAAAAATTTAATATTCTATAAAATCAGACAAAACTTTCAACGAAATAATATAATTTCCAACTAAGATTCTACTTTTATAAAAAGTTTACATTTTTAACAAAGAATGAAAGCTACATTTTTAGCTTCAAAAATTAAATCTAAATAATAAAAAAAAAATAGAATTTTGTACCAAAATAGGTGAATTTTGAACAATGTAAATGAATTTGCAACCAAATATTTAAATTTTTACAAGACACTTAAGAGGATAAATTTTAAATTAAAGATGTACAAGATAAATTTGCAGTTAAAACTGTTTTTTTTTTAAATTATTTTCTTGATTAAAAATTAAAATATTTTTTTTTATTAAACATTCATGTATTTTTGTAAACATTTCTCTTTTTTGGTACAAAATTAATCTTATTCCTTTAAAATTCATGATTTTAATTGCAAATTGAACTTTTTGGTGAAAAACTAATCTAGTAATCTTGTAACTTAATTTTTTTATCTGAAACTTTAAATATTTTGTTACGAATTTGTTTCCTTTGTTTAGAAATAATTCTTTTTTTTTACTGAATCTGGAACTTTTTCATTTTTTGTGAAAATTTGTCTTTATTAACTGAAAAATAATATATTTTTATGATATTTTTTTTTTATACCAACTTTAGATGTTTGCTTCAAAGTTAATCTTTTTGGTAAAAAATGTATCCTTTATAAGTTGGAAATTTAACCACTTGGTTGAAAGTTGATAAATTTTGTTAAAAATTCGTTTTTTTTTGTTGAATATTCTTTTTCTTAGTAAACGTTTAAATATTCTATTTTTAGTTCGAAATTTATCTCTTTGTTGGAAAATTTAACAATTTTGTTGGACATTTTGTTGTTAAAAATTAATTTGTTTGACTGCAAATTTAAATTTTTTATTTTTGTTTAAAAAGTGTCTTTCGCAGTTAAAAATTAATATATTTTCTTAAAATTTTTTCTGGCATAACATTTAGATTCTTGCTATAAAATTGATCTTTTTGGTTAAAAAGTGAACTATCTTATTGATAATTCGTTTATTTAATTAAAAATTCATGTATTTTGTTAAAGAGGTCCTTTTTTTATTGAAAATTCATTATTTTAGTTGAGAGTTTATTTATTTGATTAAGAATTTAACTAAATTGTTTAAAGAATCGATGTTTGGTTGAAAAGGTATTTTTTACTGAAAATTAAACTATTGCAAATTTTTTAGTTTTTTCTAAAAATTGATTCTTTTTGGTGGAAAATTTATTGCTTATACTAAAAATTTTAACATTCCAATTTAGAATAGAAATTTATATTTTTTAGTTGAAAATTCCGCTTTTTAGTTAAAAATTTAATATTTTGTTGAAAGCACATTTTTTGTTTGAAAATTAATTTTTTTGACTGAAAATTTCACTTTTCCACTTTTAAATCAAAAGAAACCTTTTTGAGCTGAAAATTCATCTATTTGTTCAAAAATGTAATTATTATTTTAAAAATATTTTTTTTAGTTAAACATTCCTTTTTTCCTGACAGAAAATTTATTTTCGTAACTTAAAATTTAAATATTCAATTTTTTGATAAAAATGGACCTTTTCAGGCAAAAATTCATCTGTTTAGTTGAAAACTTGAATATTTTTAAAAAACTATTTTGTTCCAGTAATTTCTCGAAATGAAAATTTAAATATTCAACTTTTACTTCAAAATCTATCTTTTTAGTTGAAAATTATTTTCCTTGCTTGAAAACATAAATATTAATTAAAAATTTTTTTTTTGTGAAAAATTTGTTTCTTTTCGTTTTGTTCGGTAGAAAATTAGCTCCTTTAACTGATTCTTTAAATATACTCCTTTAGTTCAATATGTAATTTTTTTGCTTGAAAATTCATTTCTTTGGTCGAAAATATAACTATTGATTTAAAAAAATTGATTGTTTAAAAATTAACTGTTTTAAACTGAAAATTAAACTATTTTATTTTTTGTGAAAATTTGTCTTTGTTAACTGAAAAATAATATATTTTAATGATATTTTTTTTGGCATCAACTTTAGATGTTTGTTTCAAAGTTAATCTTTTTGATTAAAAATTTAACCTTTATAAGCTGAAAATTCAAACACTTGGTTGAAAGTTAATAAATTTGGTTAAAAATTCGTTTTTTTGTTGAAAATTAATTTCCTTAGTAAAAATATAAATATTCTATTTTAAGTTTGAAGTTTATCTCCTTGTTTAAAAATTTACCAATTTTGTTAGAACTTTTGTCGTTAAAAAAAATTTGTTTTACTGAAAATTTAAATATTTTATTTTTGGTGAAAAAATCTCTCTCAGTTAAAAATTAATATGTTTTGTTGAAATTTTTTTTTTGCATAAAATTTAGTTTCTTGCTATAAAGTTGATCTTTTTGGTTGAAAACTAAACTATTTTGTTGACAATTCGACGATCTGATTAGAAATTCATGTACTCTGTTGAAGAGGCATTGATTTTGGTGAAAAAATAATTGAAAAGTTAAGCGTTTTGTTGAAAAATCAAGAATTTTTTTATTAAAGTTCTTTTTCTATTGAAAATTGATAATTTTATTTGGGAATTTATTTATTTGGTTAACCATTTGACTAAATTGTTTAAATAATCGATGTTTGGTTGAAAGAGTTTTTTTTACTGAAAATTAAACTATTTAAAAATTCATAATTTTAAATGAACATTGATCTCCTAATTTAAAAATTAATTTTTTTAACTCAATACTTAATTAGTTAATTTAATTAATGCGTCCTTTATAACAAATTTGTTTTTTTGTGGAAAACAATCTTCTGTCTTGAAAAGTCTTTTTTTTTGCAAAAATTCGTTTTTTTTGGTGGAAAATTTATTGCTTATACTAAAAATTTTAACATTTCATTTCGGAATAGAAATTTACTTTTTTTTAGCTGAAAATTCATCTTTTCGGTCAAAAATAATTATTATTCAAAAGATATGTTTTTTAATTGAAAATTACTTTTTTCTTGGCAGAAAATTTATATCCTTAACTAGAAATTTAATTATTCAATTTTTTGACAAAAATGGATCTTTTTCAGGTAAATATTTTTCTCTTCAACTGAAAACTTGACTATTGTGTTGAAAACTATTTTGTTTTAATAATTTATCGAAATGAAAATTTAAATATTCAACTTTTACTTCAAAATCTATCTTTTAGTTGAAAAGTATTTTCTTTGGTTGAAAACATAACTATTAATTTAAAAAAAAAATTATTTAGAGAAAGATTCGTTTCTTTTCGTTTAAAAATTAACCCATTTTTTATAATTGATTTTTTTTACTAAAAATTTAACCTTTCCATTTTTTGTAAAAAGCTCAACTATTATATTAAAATTTTTTGATATTCTTTTTGTTTGGTAGAAAATAAGTTTTTTTAACTTAAGATTTAAATATTATACTTTAGTTTAATATGTATTTTTTTTCTTTAAAATTAATTTCTTTGTTTAAAAATTAACTATTTTAAACTGAAAATTAAACTATTTTATTTTTTGTGAAAATTTGTCTTTTTTATTTAAAAATTCATGTATTTTGCTGAAATTTCGTTTTTTTATATGAAATTCAAAATTTTATTTTCAAATTAATCCTTTTGATTAAAATAGCAGCCAATGACTTCTTTGTTAAGAATTCACCTCTTTTGGCTAAAAATTAATAGACTTTGTAGAAAATTCAACAATTTTGTTAAAAAGACCTTTTTGGGTGAAAAACTAAAAGTTTTAGTTGAAAATTGATATATTTAATCAAAAATGTAATTACATTGTTACAAAAATTGTAGTTTTTTTTTATTTAAAATATATTTTTAGCCTGAAAATTTAGCTATTCGAATTAAACATTCATCACTATAGTTGGAAACTCTTTATTAGAAATTTGTAAGAAAGATTTAGTTATATCACTTTGTTAAGAAATCATTTTTTAAAGATTTATATTTTTATTTGCAAATTTATCTCTTCGGTTGAAAATTGAAATATTCTGTTGAAAAAATTTTTGTTTTTTTTTGGTGTAAAATAAATTTTTTATTCAAAGATTTAACTATTACATTTTTTTTGGATACTGAATATTTTTCAGTGAAAAGTGTAACTTTTTGTTTTCAAATTGTTTTCTGTTGAAAATTTGTTTCATTAAAAATTTGTTTTTTCTTTTACAGAATTAATTATTTTGTTAGAAAATTTTTTTGGTTAAAAATGAAACAATTTGTTTGACCTACACTTGTCTGGATTTTTACCAGTTATTTCCCTCTCAAAGAGAATCGATTACAAAAAATATGAAACAGAGTAAACGCACCTTGTCCAATATAATCTAGAATTCTACATGTTGATAAGAATCCACACTGTTTATCAGCTTTGACTTCATACACCGGTTCAGGTAGATTTTTTTCCAGGCAGAAGCTATATAGTTTCACCATCGCCACTTTTTTAACTAAAATATTAAACATTAAAGTATTGAATTTAAAAAAAAGTAGTGTACCTATGTTGGTACAGGGTCACTTACCGACCGAGCAAGATTCTTTTCTAGGGCCAGTTACCGACATCAGGTAATTACCATTGGTTGGTAATGCAGATTGCAATTATCTGATGTCAGTAACTTAGCATAGAACAAAATCTTGTTCGGTCAGTAAGTTATTATTATTAATAATATTTATTATTATTTGGATAGCGAGAATTAAAATAAATTTTGTATTCAATAAAATTGTTTTTGTATTTTACCTGAAGGTATGAACGTATCTCTTTTGTTAAGGTTCATAATTTCCAACATTCTAAAACAAATTTGTTTAAGATAATTAAAAATTATTTCAAAATAGTCTTATTTAAATTAATTGACACATACTCTTGTCGACTGAATTCTTTAAGACCTTCTGACGTTTTTTCTTCCATTTGGCTTATTGCTAGCATGTGCAACATTCTTGCAGCAGCTTCCTTTTTGACTATTTCTTGTATTTTTCCAGCCGATGATACTGAAAAATAACAATTAAATAAACAAAGTAAAAAATGTGAATTTAAATAAATAAATAAATTTAAATAAATTTTAACCTCTGTAATTAGCAAAAATACACGTCATTTCAATTTTTCCCTTCCGATCATCGTTTGTATTGTAGTCAATTTTTTTATTACAAATTTCAGCATACTGTTCCAAAATTGTTACAGGGGATTCATGGACAGAAGCTATCGAAATTTTTTCATCACCACATCCTTGGTTTTCTGGCTGTAAAAATAAAATTTTATTTTTAATCAAATTTCTTATGGGATTAAATTATTAGAAAATTTATTTGGCCACTTAAAAATACAAACGTTCTACTAAACAGTTTAATTTTCTGCAAAATATCTTGATTTTCGAATTAATTATTATTTAATTTCAAAAGTTTTGAAAAGATTGGAAAATAGTTTCAAATTTGTAGAGATTTAAAAAAAAATTAGCAACAGAAGCCATCTAATTTTAACACAATAGTTCACTATAAAAAAATGTTCCATTAAAGAAAAAATTTAAAATGGAGTTGAGTTTTCAAACAAATTTGTAATATTTGCGGTTAAAAAATTAATTTTCAACAACAAAAAATGTAATTTTCAACCAAGAAGTTAAATTTAAAACCTAAAAGGATGCATTCTCAACCAAAAATATTTAAATTTGCAGTTAAAGAAATAATATTTTAGCCTATAAGAAAACCAATTTTTAACTAAAATTATGAAATTTTAACAAAAAAAAAAGAACTTTTGAAAATTTTCTTCAGCATTTAACCAAATAGTTGGATTTTTAACCTAGGCAGATAAATTTACAGCAGAAAATTTAGTAGTTGATGTTTGAACAAATAAGATTTTAATTAAAAATAAAAAAATAGTTGGATTTAATCAAATAATTAAATCCCAAATTAAATAGGATTAATTTTTAATCAAACAGTTGAATTTTTCATTAAAAAAATGATTTTCTACCAAAAAAATGCATTTTTTAAAAAATACATAAATTTTTTAACCAACAATTTAAACTCATTCTGAATGAAAAACGTAATATTTGATATTTCAAGTAAAAGATTAAAAAAATTATAACAGTTGAATTCAATAAAAAAAGACAAATTTTAACCAACTAGTTTAATTTTTTAAATAACACAGATCAATTTTAACTAATTTTAATCAATTTTAATTTAAATCAATTTTATTTTCAAAAAGTCAATGAAAAAATAAATTATTAACAAAACAGTGAATTTTTCTACCAAGAACTAGAATTGTTTATAAAATTGTTGAATTTTTCGTTTTAAAGAATAATTTTTAACGAAGAAAAATAATTAAAAATGAAGAAGTTAAATTTTAAATCTAAAAAGATTAATTTTCTACCAAAAATGTAGCAGTTAATATTTCCATAAAAAAATTGAAAGAATTATTTTAAATTGTAAACAGTTTAATTCAACTAAAAAGTTACATTTTCAACAAAATACCTTAATTTCCAACTTTAAAATCTTAATTATAAAGAATTGGAGTTTTAATCAAAAAAATTTATTTGCAAATAATCAGTTGTATTTTCAGAAAAATATTTACATTTTATTTAAAAAAGTTTTTTTTTAACAAAACATAAAAACAAACTTTTAACTAAAATTATAAACTTTAAACCAAAAAATAAAATGAAACTTTAAGAAAGAAGTTCAACTTTCAACCTAAAAATGATTAATTTTTAAACTAAAAAGGTTAGTTTTCAACGAAAAATGCAATAGTCAATATTTTACAAGAAAAGATTTAAAAAATAGAAAACTGTTGTATTTAACCAACAAGAAACAATTTTTAATAAAGTACTTGAATCCTTAACTAAAAAAATTAATTTCCAACTAAACAGTTGCATTTTGAAAAAAATACATAAATTTTCAACCAAACATTCAAACTCATTCTGAATGAAAAACGTAATACTTGATATTTAAAGAAAAAAAAAAGATTTAAAAATTAGAACGGTTGAATTCAATTAAAAAATACGAATTTTCAAACGAATAGTTGAATTTTTAAACTGAAAAAGATTAATTTTAACCAATTTTAATCAATGTTCTAAAAAAATTCAATAAAGAAATAAATTTTCAACAAAACAGTTGATTTTTCTACCAAATAGTAGAATTGTTTTCAAAATTTTTGAATTTATCATTCCGTTTTAAAGATTAATTTTTAACGAAGAAAAATAATTACGAATATTTTCAAACTAAAAAGGTTAGTTTTAAAGGAAAAATGCAATGGTTAATATTTTACGATAAAAGATTTAAAAAATAGAAAACTGTTGGATTAAAACAACAACAAACAATTTGCAACAAAGTACTTGTAATCCTTAACTAAAAAAGAATAATTCCCAACGAAAATTTGGTTGCATTTTGAACACAAAAATTAATTTTTGCGTAAAAATCAAAATTTTCAAGGAAATACATCAATTTTTAATTAAATAATTAGATTTTCTACAAAACTGGAATTTTTCGAGCCAAAAGTATGAATTTAAAAAAACTAGAATTTCAACAAAAAAAGTTGATTTTTAACTCAAAAAGATGAATGTTTAACAAAATAATTTTCAGAATAAAAATATATATTTACAGTACAATAATTGAATTTTGATCCAACTCTGATTTTTTAAACAAATTCTTAAATTTTTTACAAAATGCACACATTTTTAACCAAGCAGTTAACTTTTCAAGTGAAAAGATAAATTTCCAACTCTGCTACTAAAAAAACCCTATTTGTTTTTAACCAAATAGTTCCATTTTTATGCAAAAAGATTACATTACGAGAATTTATAAACAAAAAAGATTCATTTTCTACTGAAAACAGAATAGTGAAGTTTTCAGTTGTAAAAATAAATTTTCAAACAGAAATTGGAACAAAATCGTTAAATTTTTTAACAGAAAATGTATTTTTAAGGAAAATGATTGATCACCCCCATCCCCTTCATGTAATGTATGCACAGCACATAATGGTAAAATAGAAATTGTAAGTATTTATTGATTTTTTTTAAATTTAAAAATATAATACAAATTAAATACGTACTTTTACTGTTTTTTCGATTTTCTGATTACCACCTTGCTTCGACTCAATATTAATATTTGCTTCCGCAGCAATGGGGTTTGTTGCTGATTTTAAATAATCATTAGTTTTGTTGCTGGGTTGATCCGGAGACATCTCTTGAAAATATTTATCATTTGCTATATAACAAATATTAAAATTATTTTTATGTATTTCATATTTGAAGTTTAAAAAACAATTAAAAACAATTAAATTAAAAACAACAATTAAATTAAATTTTTTTTTGTTGAATAAACAAAATTTTGACCGTACAAGAAAAAGATCTTCCTTTCTTTATTATTTTTTAAAAGAAATTAGTAACCGTTTCCAAATGTAACTTTTCTTAGTTGATTTTCCAAAAAAAGTAACTATTTTTACTTTTTTAGTAACTATTTATTTTTTTACTTATACAATTACTAATATTTGAGAAACACTAGCACTAATTGTTCTTTAAGTGCGCTTGTTGTTTTTTATTTAAGAGGAAAATAATTATTATTACAAAATAAAAATTTCGAATAGTTATTTATTTGTAAAAAGATTTTAAACAATAAATAAAAGTACAAATTAGATTTTGGACATAAATATAATTTTTTGCAGACTCTTGAGAAAATTTAAAATAATTTTTAACAATTAAAGATATGTTCAAAAAGAATCTAAATAATTTTTAAAACTTTCGTTTTTGTGCTTAAGAATTTTACAAACTTTCCAACATTCTTACAAAGATTCTGATTAGTTTTTATTTCCAAATTCTTTGAAGTTTTTTTCAATTTTAAATTATTCTGGAATCTTTTTTAAATCTCCTAAATAAATTCCTAAAATAATTTGAGTTTTTTTAAAAAATTCAAAAAGTGCAAAAAAAATAGTTTAAAAATCCTTTTCTTAGAAATTTGTAGTTACAAGATCTCGCATACAATGTTATCGAAATAATGCAATTTATTTCTAAATTATTCTGATATTTCTTATATTTATAATTTAGATTTTTTAGGATTTCAAACTATATCGAAAAATGAATTTTGAAGATTTAATTATTTTTTTATTTTGAAATTTTACATGAAAACTGAATTATTTAAAAATATGTTTAGAATATTTCAAAAAACTTATTAATTAATTTAAAATTCGAGATAGATTTCAAAAGTTTTAAACAAAATTAAGAATTCCGAAAAAATAGACTTTAAGAAATTTTGATAAGTTTAAAAATAATAAGATTGTGAGAATTTGAAACTACTTTTTTCTCTTCAAAAAACGAATTTTTAGAGAAAATTAAAAAGAATTTCAAATGGTGCACTACAATTTCAAAAAAGAGTAGAAAATCTTAAAATGCAATATTTCAATTTTTACAAAATTAAAAAAATTAATCTAATAAATTTAAGAACTATTAAATAGTTTCAAAAATATTTAGAAAAAAAATCTAAAACTTCGAAAGATTTCAAAAAATTAAAAACTAAATTAAGATTTTTATAAATTAAAAAAGCATTTTTAAAACAAGTTTTAAAGGTTTCAAGAGAATAAAAAGGTTTTTTGAAGATTTCTAAAAAAGATTTTTAGAAGTTTTAAAAAGATTCAAAAATAATTTCAAATTTGTAGAAATTAAAAAAAAATTGAAGTGAATACGAGTTGTTATATTAAAGTTCAAAATTTGGGAAATTAATTTTAAGGCACTAAGGAACATTTGTATGGTCTTAAATTTCCGAAATAATGAACAAAAAATCCAAAAATTTTCGTAAATTGGATTTTTTTGTACTTTGCAGAAATTGAGGACGATAAAAACATTCCTTCGTATTAATTTCCGAAATGTTCGACTTGATATTTCAAATATTAATTTGCGTGAACGTAAGTTTCTGCAGAAAAATGGTTGGTACAGTATGGCTCGGTAAAGCAGGAATCGGTAAAGCAGGGATCGGTAAGGTAGTGTTCGCTGAAGCAGGGATCGGTACAGTAGTTATCAGTAAAACTAGGGATCGATAAATCAGGGATAGGTAAAGTAGGAGTCGTTAAAGTAGGGTTTAGTAAAGTAGAGATTGATAATGTAGTGGTCGGTAAAGTAGGGATCGATAAAGTAGGGGGAAACCCATAAAATAAAAAACCCACGCCTAAAGAAATAAAGAATAAGTGTTAATTGAATTATTTATATAATGGAAAGTAATATTAACTTATCAACTGGGATTGACAATTTCTATCCAATGTAACGGTATTAGTTAAAGTCGATGTTTCAGAAGAATTTGAAGAATTTCCAACAACTTTATCCCAACCATCACTGCTTGCAGAATCTTTTACTTTCATTCTAATGATATCTGTGACCTCTTCTAACTTCTTCTGTGGTTTCCTTTCAGTTTTTAAACTTTCTGATTTTTTAGCCATTTCTTTCGATTTCATCGTCTCAACTACCTTCTTAAAATAAGGGATTGATAATCCAGTCTCATTCGAATATTTGCAAGGACTCTCGTTTAATTTTGGAATAGCTTTTTTATCAATTTTTGGTCCTTCACTATGTGTTCTCTGTCGCCTTGGAGATCGAAGCAAGCTTGGGACCACAGGTTTTCCTAATATTTTTGATGCAGAAGATGGTCTTGAACCTTTATTACATTTTACTGTGTTAATCTCATTTCTCGTAGTATTATTAAGAAAATCTGTTTCTTTAGAATCTGGAAATTATTTTTAATAATGGATAGTGCTTACAACAGAAATTCATCTAGAATACTAAGACTATTCGATTTGTATTAGACTATTTAGAATGCAGAAAAAAAGGCATGAAAGTTTAAGGGGAAGCTAAGGAAGAGAGAAGGAGAGGATTGAACAAAAAAGTTTAAAGGAGATAGAAGAAAGGAGAGGGAGAGTAAAAGAATTAATGAGATCGGAAAAAGGAGGGAAAATGGAAATGTGAGTTATAGGAAGATGGAGAATGATCAAGGAATAAAAGAATAATAAATGGTATTAGATAATAGAAGAAGTATACCAAAGTGTTTAGAAAAAGTAAGAAGAAAGGCTAGATGGACAAGCAGAGCACATTTTTGATTGGGAAAAGAGTTAAAAAAAAGGATGCATGAAGAGAGAAAGAGCGAAGAATATGATAAAGAAAAGTGAAGAATCTGTGAATAAGAAGAACAAATATGGAAGCATGTATCGAAAGCATGTAGAATAAGAATTAGAGATCAAGGAAGTTGGCAAGAAAGTGTGGTAAAGGTTTTAGGGAAGGATGGATTATGTGAGTTGATTTAGATTCGGAAACGAGTTATGGAAAGGAATGTATGGAAAAAAGAAAGAGTGAAGGAAGAAAAAATATTAGTGAAGCATCTGTGAATGGGAAGAGGAAAGATTGGAACATGTATGGGACCGATATAGAAGAAGAATTAAAGATAAAGGAAGCTAGAAAGAGAATGTAGTAAAGATTTTATCGGAGGATGGGTTATGTGAGAAGATTTATATTGGGGAAAGATTTAAGGGATGAAATGTATGGGAAAGAGAAAGCGTGAATGATGAAAAAAAGAAAAGTGAAGAATCTGTGAATGTGCGGAGGAAACATGGGACAATGTACAGACAGTATTTATAGGAGAATTAAAGATAAAGAAATCTCCAAAGAGAATGTGGTAAAGGTTTTAGGAAAGGATAAAATGTGTAAGGAGATTTAGATTGGGAAACGAGTTAAGGGAAGGGATGTATTGGAAACAGAAAAGGCAAAAAAAAAAAAAAAAAGTAAAGAATCTGTCAATGCGAAAAGGAAAGATTGGAGCATGTATGGGAAGGATATAGAAGAAAAAGTGAAAGTAAAGGGAGCTGAAAAGAGAATGTGGTAAAAGTTTTAGGAGTGTATGGATTGTGTGAGAAAATTTAGAATAGGAAACGAGTTAAAGGAAGGGATATATTGCAAGAGAAAAGGAAAAGAAAGAAAAAAAGAAGAGGCAGATTGGAGCATGTATAGGAAGAATGAAGAAGAAGAATTATACCTAAAGAAAGATGGAAAAAATGTAGAAAAAGGTTTTAGGGAAGGATAGATTATGTAAGGAGATTTATATCAGGGAAAGATTTAAGGGAAGGGATCTATTGGAATGAGAAAGCGTAAATAATAAAAAAAATAAAATTAAAGAATCTGTGAATGTGGAGAGGAAACATGGGAGCATGTATGGAAATGATGTTGAAGAAAAAACAAAGATAAAAAAAGCTCGAAAGAGTGTGAATATGGTAAAGGTTTTAGGGGAGGGTAAAATGTGTTAGGAGACTTAAGTTAGAAAACAAGTTAAGTGAAGGGGTGTATTGGAAAGACAAATTATGAAAACAGAAAAAATGAGTAGTGAAAAATCTGTGAATGGGGAGATGAAAGATTGGAGCATTTTTGAGAAGTATAAAGAAGACAAATTGAAAATAAAAGAAGCTGGAAAAAGAATGCTGTAAAAGTTTTATGGCTGGATGGATTGTGTGAGGAGGTTGAGATTGGGAAATGAGTTGAGGGAAGGGACATATTAAAAATAGAAAGAGGGAGGAAAGGATAAAGAAGGGGTAGATTGGAGCATGTATAGGAAGGTTGTAGTAGAAGAATGCAAGATAAAGGAAACTGGAAAGAGATTTTGGTCAAGGTTTTAGGGGAGGATGGAATTTGTGAGGAGATTTAGATTGGGAAATGAGTTAAGGGAAGGGATGTATTGGAAAGGGATAGAGTGTAGATTGAAAAAAAGAAAAGTAAAGAATCTGTGAATGGAAATAGGAAATATGGACGCGTGTATGGGAAGGATCTAGAAGATGAATTAAAGATAAAAAGGAAGCTGGTAAGAAAATGTAGTAAAGGTTTTAGGGAAGGATGGATTGGGTATGAAATATATGAAAGGATGGAAAAGATATAGAGGAACGAATAAAAAATAAGAGTAATGTCATACATTGCATTTAAAAATTAATTCTCACCTTCTGAATGTTGTTGAAGAGGTCTTTCTATGTTTCGTTGCCTATCATCTTGCGGTCCATCAAAAAAGGAGTCTTTTTCACTAGCTGTCGGTGTTGAACAAAATAAAGTCAAATTTCTTTTTGAATCCTCGTTAATCAAAGATATTTTATTATTTTCGTCCGAAGTTTCAGTTAAAGTTAAATAATCTAAATTGAATTAAGGGAATGAGTTAAAGGAAGGGACGTATTGCAAGAGAAAAAAAAAGAAAAACAGAGGGGGAACGATTGGAGTATGTATTGGAAGAATGCAGAAGAAGAATTAAACATAAAGGAAGCTAGAAAAAGAATGTTGGAAATGTTTTAGGGGAGGATAGAATATGTGAGGAGATTTATATTAGGGACAGATGTAAGGGAAGGGATCCATTGGAAAGAGAAAGCGTGAATAATGAAAAAAAGAAAATTGAAGGATAAAATGTGTGAGGAGACTTAGGTTAGGAAACGAGTTAAGGAAAGGGGTATATTGGAAAGAGAAATGGCAAAGAATTAAAAAAATGAAGAGGAGAGATTGGAGCATGTATGGGAAGGATGTAGAAGAAGAATGTAAGATAAAGTAAGCTGTAAAGAGATTGTAGTCAAGGTTTTAGGGGAGGATGGAATTTGTGAGGTGATTTAGATTGGGAAACAAGTTGAGAGAATTGGAAACAGATTAGAAAGAGATAGAGTGAAGAATGAAAAAAAGAAAAGTAAAGAATCTGTAAATGAAAATATGAAATATGGAAGCATGTATGGGAAGGATTTCGAAGAAGGATTAAAGATAAAGGAAGCTGGAAAGAGAATGTCGTAAAGGTTTTAGGGGTGGATGAACTGGGTGAAGAGTATATGAAAGGATGGGAAAGGTGTAGAGGAACGAATAAAAAAGAAGAGTAATGTCAGAAATAGACAAATTATAAATAAAGAAGGATCTAAAACATCTAGATAAGAAAAGTCTAAATATTTTCATTTACATTGCATTCAAAAATTAAGTCTCACCTTCTGAATTTTGTTGAAGAGGTTTTTCTACATTTTTTTGCCTATTATTTTGCGGTTCATCAAAAAAGGAGTCTTTTTCACTAACTGTACTTGTTGAACAAAATAAAGTCGAATTTGTTTTTGAATCCTCGTTAATCAAAAATATTTCATTATTTTGGTTAGAAGTTTGAGTTGAAGTTAAATAATCTAAATTGAATACTTCCGTTTCGAGTACACTTGGTGTGCTTTCTTCATCATGTTTGGCTAACTAAGTTGAATAAATTATCAATAATACAACAATTGGAAAACATCTAAAGAATTTAAAAATTTTTACTTACAGATTGATCACATAAATTAGATTTATCTGATGCTGTTTCTTCAGATTGTTTATCATTCAATGACTCCTCAGTTAAAAATACTTTAAAATAAAAATTTAAATTTAAATCATTAGTTAGTGATCAATAATCAATAATAATAATAATAATAATAATAATAAAATAAAAACATTTTAATTCTAATTAGAAAGTTTATACTAAAATTTTAAAAATGTAGAATTTTTCATGATTTAATTCGTCTACAATTATTTATAAGGCTTTAATCAATTTAACATTTTTTTAATAATAAAGATTTAAAATTTTCAACTTAAAGACTGAATGCTTCAAATTTTTGAGTGTAATTAAAATATTGTTATTTTATTATTATTGGAAATATTGTTATAAACATGCCCTTGTTTTTACTTCATAACTTTTTAAAGAATAGGAAACATTTTTGAATTTAAAATCCAAAAACCGAACAGAAGATATTTTCTTTCAGAAAGTTTGACAATGTCGGGAATTTAATTTTTCAGGATTTTTAGTAATCTCGGTAATAACCAATTTCATTTTTCTTTCTTTCTGCGGATGTCAACCAATGATGTTTTTTCTAGGTTAAAGATTTTTTTCTTAAATGTTAAAAAAAATTACAATCAAATAATTTTTTTTATAAAGAATTTCTAGGGAATAAAGTTTTTAAAAAAATTTTTGGTTTTAAAATCAATTAGGCTAAGAGGTACAGCCTTTGTAACCTAGTGCAATTTCTTTTTAGTTCTCAAAGAATAAAAAAGTAATTGTAAAAATGAAAAAAAAAAATTCAACGATTTCATTAAAGCTGGATTAGGTTTAGAGAAATTTAAGGAAAGTCAGAACTATTCGATAAAGTTTATAGACATTCAAGTTGAATCAAATAAAAATTTAATTAATGAAAATTCAAAAATATAACAAAATTCAATTATAAATGAGTTAAGAAAAATTCAAGAGAAGGAATTTAAAAGAAGAAAAAAAAGAATAAATTATTATAAACTTAGATAAAAATCTGAATGAATTCAAATAAATTATAGGTCTCTTAAAATCGTTTCCAAAAATCTAAAAAAAATTTTACAACAGCATAAGTATTTTTTCTGATCTCTTAAAATCATGAAAGTTTTTGAAAATCTAATGAAATGTTGTAAATCTCTTTCAAATTTCCTTGTGATCATTTAAAATACCCAAAAATATTTCAAATCTTTTTAGATGCCTTTAAATTATTAAATTAAATTCAAAATTCGTTAAAATATTCTGAAATTTCTTCAAAGATTTAAATTTCTTTAAAATTTTTAAAGTCATGTTAAATCTGCTATAAATGCATTGTAATCTTTTAAAATGCCCTAAAATAATTCAAGTCCTCAAAATACCTATTAATTTACTGAAATAAATTCACAATTTTTTGGAATCATTTAAAATTCCCTAAAATATTTCAAACCCTTTAAAATCTTTCGAAGGTTCTTAAAATTTTTTAAAACTTTTAACAAATTCTCGCTATTTTTAATAATTAGTTAAAATTATTAAAATCCCTTAAAATCTCTTGAAATGATTGAAATCTATTAGAAATTTGTTAAAATCTTTAAAAACACTAAAAGATTTTTAAAAACATTTAAGAAAATTCAGAAATAGGTATATATGTATAGTAATATAGTAATAATAAAAAAAATTATATCTGATAAAGTCAGAAATTTTCGAAATATCAACCAAAATATATTATTCTAAGTTTGTTTGATAAAAATTCTATCTCAAATTAACAAAAATGTTTTTCACATAAATATCTTTAGGCTCTCCTTTACAGAAAGTTTTAAACTTTTACTAAAAAATCTTTTGATTTTTCTTTTAGTGAGCGAA
The DNA here is from genome assembly GCA_010014905.2 of Druon quercuslanigerum. Lineage (NCBI taxonomy): Eukaryota > Metazoa > Arthropoda > Insecta > Hymenoptera > Cynipidae > Druon > Druon quercuslanigerum. The sequence continues at coordinate 21,858 of JAAAKG020096035.1, forward strand.
GAACTAATCTGAACTGAATCTGTATTATCGTCAGAGAATGATATTAATTATTAATGTCTTGTCAGACTAGGGAATCGAATCACAGAACCTAAAATTGTCGGTCGAGTCAGAGCGTATTGAAGAGAGTGGAAGGTGACCGCACACTGCACAGCAGCGCACTCTGACGCCTCAGGGAAGAAGCTCGGTCATTTCAACGGGAAGCTTACTTTCTGCAATGCGTATTCTATGACAGTTAAAAAAGTTTTGTTGACAAGTTTCATCGTAACAGTTTCTAATAAAAATGCCACATTATTGTCGTGCTAGTGGCTGCAAAAATAGCACAATTGAATATTATACGTTTTTTTGATTAAACCATTTCACAGTTATCCGAATGAAACTCAACTGTATAGGTTACCTGAAAAAAGCAAAAGTAAAATCTTATTTAACTAAATTATCGAGAGACATTAGAAAAAATATTTAATTCAGTTCTTAGGTCACTTAAAGAAAAATCCAAAGATTTTTTAGTAAAAGTTTCAAACTTTCTGTAAAGGAGACCCTTAAAATATGTATGTGAAAGACATTTTTGTTAATTTGAGATAAAAGTTTTTATCAACTAAATCCAGAATAATATATTTTTGTTGATATTTCGACAATTTCTAACTTGAACAAAAATCATTTTTTTTTATTATTACTTCTTATTGATTTCTAATATTTTTTTGAATGCTTTTAAAATATTTTAGAGTGTTTTTTTTTAAGATTTCAAGAAATTTTTAATAGATTTCAATCATCTGAAAGTATTTTAAGGGATTCTAAGGATTTTAATTAATTTTTAAAAATTGGGAGAATTTGTCAAAAGTTTTTGAAAATGTTAAGGAACTTCGAAAGTTTTTATATGGTTTGAAATATTTTAGGGAATTTTCAATGCTTCCAAAAAATTGTTAATTTATTTTAGCAAATTAATGGGTATTTTGAGGATTTTAATTATTTTACAGTATTTTAAAATATTCCAATGCATTTTCAATAGCTTTAACATCATTTAAGAAATTTTAAAGAAATCTAAATATTTGAGGAAATTTCATAATATTTTAAGGAATTTTGAATTTTATTTAAGAATTTAAAGGCTTTTAAAAAATTTTGAAATAATTTTTGATATTCTAAATGATTGCACGGAAATTTTAAAGAAATTCACAAAATTTAATTAGGTTTCCAAAAACTTTAATGATTTTAAGAGATCAGAAAAAATACTCATGCTGTTGTAAACAATTTCTTAGAATTTTGGAAGATATAAAATGATTTTAAAGGACCTATAATTTATTTAAATTAATTCAGATTTATATCTGAGTTTTTAATAATTTATTCTTTTTTTTCTTCTATCAAATTCGTTTATAAACTTTATCGAATACTTCTAATGTTCCTTACATTTTTCTAAACTTAATCCAGTTTCACTGAAATCGTGGATTTCTTTTTAAATTTTTACAATTACTTTTTTAGTCTTTAAAACCTGAGAAGGAATTGCACTAGGTTACAAAGACTTCGCCTAAATAATTTTAAAACAAAAAATTATTTTTTTAAAAACTTGATTTCCTAAAAATTCTTTATTTAAAAAAATTATTTGAGTGTAATTTTTTTCACCATTTATTTTTGAAAAATTGTGTAACCTAGCAAAAAAGATATTGCTTGACATCCGCAGAAAGAAAAAAAATGAAATTGGTTATTACCGAAATGACTAAAAATCCTGAAAAATTAAATTCCCGACATTGTAAAATTTCCTAAAAGGAAACATCTTCTGTTCGGTTTATGGATTTTAAATTAAAAAATATTTCCTATTGTTTAAAAAGTTATGACGATTTTTCTGCGTGTACAATTTTTACTAGAGAAATGTAATAGGATTAAGAGTAAATTTTTTTTGTTAAAATGAGTTCATCTTTAATTTAAGAACCGTGCAAAAATTTCCCTTTCATAAAAAAATTCTATTATTGTGATTTTGGAATTTGAGGATGTTGGATTCTTTCGATTTTTTAGTTAGAAATTGTCTCATAATTTCATCACCACTTATTTTATAATTTCACCATTATCTGAAAAAAATTATGTTTAAACGAACTCAAATTGTTTAAGCATTTCGAAATCAGTTTTTAAATTACCGATAAATAATGATTTATAAAATAATTATAACTGGAATAGTTGTCTTTTGAACCAAAAACATCAATTTTTAACCAAGAAGATTAATATTCTATCTCAAAATGACAAATTTTTCAACAAAATAGTTCAACCTTTAATTAGAATAGTTACATTATCAGTTGAAAAACTTAATTTCCATCGAAAAAATAACTTTAAAAAGTTTAACTTTCAACCAAGCGGTGAAATTTTAAAGCAAAAAGATGAATTAATAAAATTAATATTTTTCCACAAAGAGACGAATGTTCCCCTAATTAGTTAAAATTTTAAAAGGAATAATTAAATTTTTAGTGTAAGAAATTAATTTTTAACAACAAAATTTACACAGTACTTGTATGACTTTGTTTGTGATAAATTGTGTTTGAATTATTCGTATTGTATGTTTATTGTACACGAAATAAATTATATTTGTGCAATACACCAAAAGTATACTGATTATGTAATTTTACGATTTTTATATATTTCTATTCTTTATTTTTTATAAATAAAATATTTATTGTAACAAAAAATAAAAAATATATCATCATTACCTTCTTTGCATAGTAATTAATCACGTAATTTAAAAATTTTAAACACTTTTTGGTTTTGAATTTCGCGGGCTTGAGGTTTAATTCTTCCCTGAGACTATAGGAGCGCTGAAACTCGTGTACGGAAAAATACATTGGGCTCTTATGGCACATTTCACTCTCTTTAATACTGTCTGGGCCGAGTGCTTTTCCCTTAAAATTTTTCAAGGAATCTGTTTTATCATCAGAGAATAACACAAATTAATAACGTCCTTTCAGACTAAAATAAGTCTGGCAAAATAATGTGCTTTTTGAGAAAAAATGTGATTAAAATTTTTTTATTTCAGAGATCCATCCAGTCTGAAAAGGCGTTAATAATTTCTGTTATTATCTGATGATAATACAGATTCCTTCAAAACTTGAATACGTAACAACTGAAAAAATAATGCGTGTATTTTTGAAAAATGATTATTCTTTTTGATCTCTTTAGTATAATAGCTTAAGAGAAAAGCACCCGATCCACAATAAAAATTTCTAGGGTTCGATTCCCAGCGGAGCCACATAGAAGTTTTTTTTTCAAAAAAGTTTAATTTCTGTTGGTACCTCACAAAATTCTAGCTAGATAAAAAATTCAAAATAATAACGAAACCCCACCCCAAAAAAAAACAACATTTTTTAAATTTAAAAACGTTCAAACCTTGTTTGTTAGGCAAAAGAAATATCAAAACTAATTTTTTGAAATCGCGGGTATACCTGATAAATATTTTTTTTCCTGTCCTCTTATAATCTTTGCAATTTCTTAAAATATATTAAAAATATTTTTAAAGACAGTTCCTCGTAAATATTCCATCCCTCCTAAAAGTTCTTTTTTTAAATATACATTCAAATTTTATTTGAATTTAAAATTTATTTTATTTTAACTTTTTATTGCATGAGCATAGGGAAAAAAATTTCATAAACAAATCAATTTATCAATTTTTTGAAAGAATAAAAATGCTGCTCGAAAGAGAGCCCGTACGATTTTTTGTGTCTGAGCAGGGTTGTACCGATTCCCAGGTCGCTGGGTGATTTAAGTTGCTCAAGAAGTTCTTCTGCGTGATCAAGTACTGATTCCATTTCACACAAAAGTGGTGCAGCTTTTGGATACCTCTTGGTTATTATTGTCCATACTTCTTCAGCATCCTCAAGGTTCATTAACGACCTGGGTGGTGAGAGCAAGCTTCTTGAAGCATCCTTGCTAGATTCGGACATTTCCAAAGTTTCCTTTAACGATTATTTATTTTCCAAACTTTCTTGATGACACATTTTTTAAATTCACTAAGAATAAAATAGAATAAAATTTGACACGTGGTTTGACATTTTATAGGGTAGCTGAAATATACATCTTTGTTTTAAACAAACAAAAAATTAACGGCACGGTAGTACGACTCCCATGTATTTTTTTGACGCCAACAGAGCCATCTTCAGTTGGACGCCAGGAAATATTCCCCCCTCTCAACCCGCAACTCTGCCCGCGAAAATTTAAAACAGTTCTTCGAATTGCTCTCCTTCTCTTGCAATATTATTCAATTATTTATATTAAATTTATGAAGATTGATCAATAAAATTACGAAAAACTAATCTTTATAAGTTTAATATGAATAATTGAATAATATAGTAAAAGAAGGAAAAAATTTCGAAGAACTGTTGTGTGGCAGTAGTTCAAACTTTAAATTTAAACAATTCGAAATACAATTCAAATTTAAACAATAAAAATTCTTAAAGAGTGATTTGCAAAATCCCAGCCTAAAAGTATTTTTATGCAAGTAGGTGTGCATTTCACAAATGTTGAGATTTGTAAGCGAACGGGAATTTCGAAGTCTGTATTTAAAGAGCGTAAAATGTAAAAAGCTATAGGTATATGCAACAAATTTTACAGGGCAACACGAGTGTAAAATTCTTCTTGCAACTATTTCAATTAACAAAATTAGATTACCAACCGTGCAAGCAACGTCTGGACAACAGACGTCAAGCAACGTACACAAACTTTGAGGTTAAGAATTTAAACTTTACATGACGTCACAGTGCTCTTAGTTCAACGAGTTTAACTGAAGATGGCTCTGTTGAAGTTTGACAGCATGGTGCATGATGAACAGGGTGGTCCAAAAATGGATGAGAAATTTCTTTTCGAGTTTTTTTCAAAAATATTGATATTTAGAGGTTTCGCAAACCCCATAAGGTTTAAGACGTATTTCCCATAAAAAGAAAGACTTTTTTTACAATGTTGTCGGAATCGTCAATATTAGGTTAATCGAGTTGAAACTACAAACGAATAATAATTTTTTAAATATCACCACCATAAGTCTGTTTCCTAGGGTCCACAAAAAAACCCCCATAAGTGGAAAATTGAGTTACGCGAATTTTTGGAGCGAAATATAATTTGTGTGCTATATTTTAATTAAAAATTTTTTAAAATACATGAAACACTAATTTCTAGTCAACTCTCTAGTTATATTAAGAAAATAGTTAATTACATTCAACAAAAATAATTGTTTTAAACATTTATTATTATTTATAATGAAATTCTTTTAGAAGAATCCTAGAAAGTTGCAGTTTTTTCTTAATTTTTTTCACTTTTTGCTTGATTTTCAATCAGGTCTCGATAATAATTAATAAAAGTTAACATAAATATATTTTTTTAATTTCTTTCTATTTTTAATAATATTCTCTTTGAATAGTGCTAGAAAGTTGAACTCTCTTCTAAAATGTTCCACTTTTTGTCCATTTTCAAGTACGAGGAAAGTAATAATGAATTAAATTTTACAGAAATAATCGTTTAAACAATTTATTATTACTTATAATAATATTTTTTAATTTTAACTTTTTGGTAAATATATATTTATGAAAATAAAACGGATATTTTGAAATATTCTTCAAATTTGGAAAAGAGAATTAAATGTTTAAACAATTTTTTTTGTCTACTGGCATTAATTATTATTTTACTAATTAAAAAGTAGATAAAAAGTTAAAATTTTTATAAAAACTGGAACTTTCTGATATTATTCATTGAGAATATTATTTAAAAAATTTGTAAATTGTTTAAACAATTATCTGTTAAATTTGAAAATTAAAAATTTTAAACTGTTATGCTAGTTTTTTTTTATGTCAAATTACTATTAGTATTTTTAAAAATATATTATTAGATTTCAAGAAATATTTAATAATTAATATTTTTAAACAAAAAAATTAAATGTTTAAATCTTTTTTTTTAATAATAAAATTAGAAGCTTGAATAATTTAGGATTGTGTTAATGTTTTTGCCGGGCTTTGAAATTTGTATTTAAAAATAATTATATCTCAAAGAATTTTAAATTATCTGTTAAATTATTTTCAAAAAGAACACTTCTTTTTACATAGAGAATAATTAATTTCAAACAAAAATCTTTATAATTTAAAGAAGATTAAAATCATTAAAATATTTTTGATTATATTTCAATTATTTTAAGGAATTTTAAGGAATGTCTAAAATTGTCAAAGAAGAATTTTGAAAATTTTAAGAATATTTTTTAAGTTTGAACTTTTTCAAAAGTGTAGTAAAAATTCGAATAATTTAAAAAATATTTATAATTGTTTTAGAAAAATACTTGGATAGTAAAAAATTAAAAAAGGATTGCAAAAACAAAAAAGAAAATACAGATTTTTGGAGACTTCGAAATAAAATTTTAGTTTTTAAAAAATATTTTGAAAGGTTTCAAGATTATACAAAATTTTTCTTAAGATTCCTCTATAACAATTCTTTATTCACAAAAATTAAATTTTTAGGAAACACATGAAAATATTTTTAAAAGTAAAAAAAGATTTGCAAAAATTTCAAAAACGAATATTTTTAAAATCAAATATTTTAAATTATTTTCCAAGCGTCGAACAGTTCTAAGTATTTTTTTAACTGACTAAAACTTTTTCTTTAATTTTGGGTATTCCTGTCAAATAAAATAAAAATTTATTAGAAATTTTCTTAATATTTTTTTTAAATATCCAGAATTTTTAAAAGTCCTTTTAAATTTTCTTGAGAAACCTAAAAAATATCCTCCCTTTAAATAATGATTTTCCTACCATTTTTGTTCTTCCTTGACTGACAATTTTTTTTTGGTTTTAAATTCACCAATTTGTTAGAAATAACTTTTTGCTTTGAAAATTGATCCCTTTTGCTAGAAAAATCATCTTTTTTTATAATATTATAAATGTTTGATTTAAAATTAAAATATTGTTTGAGTGTTCAAATATTAAGTTAATAGTTTGTATTTTTGAACGAATTGAACTATTTTTTATTAAAAATAAAAATGGTTTTTCTTTTAATATGAATTATTATATTTTTTGTTGAGAATTCATACCCTTTGCGTGAAAATTTAAGTACCAGATTATGAGGTTAACTAATTTGTAAAAAATTTTCTTGTTTATTTAAAGATTCATAATTATTCGAAATACAAGTATTTTTTTGAAAATTCATCTTTTTTGCTTAAAATTATTTGATTAAAAATTCGTGTTTTTTGTTTGAATAAAATTTTTTTTATTTAAAGTGAAAGTATTTTTGGATTAAAATAATAACTATTGCATTTTTGGTTAAAAAATCATTTCTGTTTAGTTTTGGTTAAACATTAATTTTTAGGTTGAAAATTAACTTTTTTTGTTGAAAACTTATCTTTTGCTTTAAAAATTATACCATTTCGTAGAAAATTCTTTTTTTTTGCATATATTTAATATTTTTGGCAAAAAATTCAACTGGTTGATAATTATTCTTTTTTGGTGAAGGATTTATCTATCTTTTAAAAATTTGTTTTCTTTTGATAAATTTAACTGTTATTAATTTCAAATAAAAATTTTTTGAAATCCGTATTTTAAAAATCTTTCTCCTCAATTTCGATTTATTAAAAACAAACAAATCTAAAAAAATAATTATTTAAAATTTTTAGTTTGAATTAAAAATTATTTCTCCCTTGATCTAAAAAACTGTATTGACAACTCTTATTAATTTAAAAATGCTTACTAGCGTCCTAAAGCTTTTAAAATTTCTTTTTAAATTCAAATTTTTAAAATTAAGTTTAGGCATAATTTTTTTTTATTTTTAAGAAAAAATTTTAACATTAAAACAAAATTGTTAAATTGTAGCGAAAAAGATGAATGTTCAGACCTAAAGATAAATTTTTTACCACAAAAAAATAATTTTTAACAATAATGAAGCATCTTTCCAGGATAAAAAAATTTCCAAAAATTTGATTCAATTATTATTAGTTTTTCAAATATTGTCTATGACAACTTCTGAACTTTTGAATCACTTAAAATTTCTATGAAAAAAATTTCGCATGTTTTAAATTTTAAGGCATGATTTTAAATAAAAAATCAATTTCCTAAAATTGTAGTTATTTTGAGGAATAATTTTTTATACACGATATTTATTACAATATTATAGGCATAATTCTTTTTAACGGAAAATTTTTATTTTTTTTTTGTTTTTAAGAAAAAAGTTTAACATTAAAAGAAAGTTGTTAAATTTGTAGCGAAAAAGATAAATGTTCAAACCTAAAGATAAATTTTTTACCATAAAAATTTGGCATGTTTTAATTTTTAAGGCATGATTTTAAATAAAAAATCAATTTTCTAAAATTGTAGTTATTTTTACAAATAATTTTTCATACACGATATTTATTACAATATTATAGGCTTTTTAATACTCTTTTTAATTAGAAATTCTTATTTTGATTTTTAGGAGAAAATTTAAACATAAAAAGAAAAAATTTTTTTTAAATTTTTAGCGAAAAAGATGAATGTCTAAGCCTGAAGATAAATTTTTTACCACAAAAAAAAGAATTTTTAACTATAAAGAAGCATCCTTGCAAGATAAAAAATTTGCAAAGTTTGATTCAATAATTATTAATTTTTCAAATCTTTTTTTAAGAAAAAAGTTTAACATTAAAAAGAAGTTGTTTAATTTGTAACGAAAAAGATGAATTTTTAAACCGAAGAATAAATTTTTTACGGCAGGAAAAGAATTTTTAACAATAATAAAGAATCCTTCCAGGATAAAAAAATTTCCAAAGTTTGATTCAATAATTATTAATTTTCCAAATCTTGTCTATGACAACTTCTAAACTTCTGAATAACTGAAAATTTTAAATAAAAAATCAATTTCCTAAAATTGTAGTTATTTTGACAGATATTTTTTATACACGATATTTATTACAATATTATAGACATAATTCATTTTAATAAGAAATACTTTTTTTGATTTTTAAGAAAAAATTTTATCATTAAAACAAAATTGTTAAATTGTAGCGAAAAAGATGAATGTTCAAGCCTAAAGATAAATTTTTTACCACAAAAAAATAATTTTTAAAAATAATGAAGCATCCTTGCAAGATAAAAAATGTCCAAAGTTTAATTCAATAATTATTAATTTTCCAAATCTTGTCTATGACAACTTCTAAACTTCTGAATCACTGAAAATTTTAAATAAAAAATCAATTTCCTAAAATTGTAGTTATTTTGACAGATATTTTTTATACACGATATTTATTACAATATTGTAGACATAATTCGTTTTAATAAGAAATACTTTTTTTGATTTTTAAGAAAAAATTTTAACATTAAAACAAAATTGTTAAATTGTAGCGAAAAAGATGAATGTTCAAGCCTAAAGACAAATTTTTTACCACAAAAAAATAATTTTTAACAATAATGAAGAATCCTTGCAGGATAAAAAAATTTCCAAAGTTTGATTCAATAATTATTAATTTTCCAAATCTTGTCTATGACAACTTCTAAACTTCTGAATCACTGAAAATTTTAAATAAAAAATCAATTTCCTAAAATTGTAGTTATTTTGACAAATATTTTTTTTATACACGATATTTATTACAATATTATAGGCATAATTCTTTGTATATATATTTGTATTTATTTTATTTCAAATAATCTATCTACAAAATCATGCAGTTATGCACGTTGTGTGTAAAAATGCGAAGTATTCCAAGAGGCACAAAACATGAATTAAATTTTTTTTTTAAATGAAGTATAGACTCACTAAATATCTTCTTGTAAAACATAATTAAACATTTAATATAATATAGTCGCCATAAAGATTAAAAAAAATACACTATATAACCCGTTCCAAAAGATTTCCAGAAATGTAAAAAAATGAAAAAAAATAAAATTTAAATCTCGATGTTTAATACTGACAATCGTACTCTAGTGAAAAAACTTTCTACTTGAGGCCAGTTAGCCAACTTTGGCTTGACGTTATTTTTTTCACTGAGATGTACAAATTGTATCATTTTCTCCGTATGTCAAAATTACACTGCATGTATATATCATTTTCAATTTTCTTAAAATTCTTGCATTCACATACTCTTAGATATCATACAGAATATTTTTTTGCATTGAAAGAGGATTCGAGAAATTTAACTATAAAATTATGCACACGCGATGCGAAAGGAATACTTAGTTTCGATTTCGCTTTTTTTGAAAAAACTTTACACTTTATTTCACTTGTGATGGGATAAGATTAAAAGTCACTGGAAAGCGATTTTTTTAACACACCTCTTCTTATTTTCTCAATTTTGCTTCTCTCAATAATTCACTCGATGTCTACATGTTTAAGAAATTTTGAAAACAAATTTTCTTCAATTCAGATTGTTGATACGCTTACTTCTATCACAGCATACAGTATGTAGGTACGTAACTTGCCATTTGTCGACTTAAGGGGGTAAAACCTAAACGTATTACCCACCTTAAAGTGCCAAATAATACATTTATTTTTTTAAAAGGTCGGCATACTGTTGAAAAAAATGGTGCAGTATGTTTTACCCCATTAGCTGTGGCCTTATTTTCAGTCACAAATATACAGTACCTTAAATGTTGTAAAAATTATTTCCAGCATCAATTTCATACTGCCTGTTGTTATTATGGTGGTGCGCAAGGTCCAGGCCGTACACAAGGTGTCAGCCGAGCGCAAGGTGTAGGCCGTGCGAAATTTCTTGACCTTGCGCAAGGTCTAGGTCGTTCGCATGGTCCAGGCCGTACGCAAGGTCCAGGCCGTGTGTAAGTTCTTGACCTTGCGCAAGGTCTAGGTCGTTTGCGAGGTCCAGGCCGTGCAGAAGGTTTCAGCCGAGCGCAAGGTCTAGGCCGTGCGAAATTTCTTGGCCTTACGCAAGGTCCAGACCGTGCGCTAGTTTTTGGCCTTGCGCAAGGTCCAGGCCGTGCGGAAGTTCTTGGCCTTGCGCAAGGTCTAGGTCGTGCGCAAGTCTAGGTCGTGCGCAAGGTCCAGGCCATGCGATCTCGTCCTCAGATACAACAATTTTTAAAGAGTTTTTTGTATATTTGAAACGAATTCGTACCGTCCTAAACCATAAACACTCTTCCTGCAATAACAAGTCGTTACAATTTGCCGATTTTTTTTTCGCTTTCTTAAAAACAATATTGAGCTATACATCGATCACTACAGCCCAATCAAGCTCACGCATCAATATCAAACCTAATTAATATTAGATATATAACTTACGTATTTGTATCTCTACGTTAAATGTATCTATATAAAGGTGGGTTGACCAAGGAGATAAAAAATACGACAAGATCGAGCAGACACATTTTTTTTGCGATTTTTAAACAACCGCAAGACGCAAGTGCCAAAAGGGCCCTAGAACAATTAAATTTCGATAAATCCGGTGTCGTCGTATTTTTTACTTCGACCTAAAGATGATTCGGGAGATTGGGGTGCCTTGTGAAATAATTCTTTTTTAGATTTCCAAAAACCTTGAATCAGAAATTACTTTTTTTGGCGATCTGCAATTTTTTCAGATTTAAAAGAAAAATTTTTGCAGTCAATATGGAGAATTTTATGTCGAGAGTCAACTTTTGAATTTTAAAAATTTTATTTCTATAATTTTTAAAATTCTGTCTTATAAAATGAAGAAAATTCGTTACCTGGGTGAAATTACGATTTTATGTTACAGTTAAGATTAAGAGGGGTAATTTATCACTAAAAATTGATTTTTAAATAATGATTTTTTTTTATCCATTTAAAATAAATTTAAGCGATGCTTTTCTTACAATTTACATATTTTTTATTTTCCAGCAGCATCAATTGCGCGCTATGAGCGCGTGCAGCTTTTCGATTTCAAATTTGAGGATAAAAATAAATTGTTAATAGCAAAAAAATTAAACTAAGCAATCAACCAAATTATATACCAATTAAATTTTTAACCGGAAAAGATTTTTTTGTCAAGAAAAAATTTAACCAAATGATAATTTGAGGGAAAAAATCATTTTTAATACAAAATAAAAATTTCACAATAGTATTTATTTTTTAAGTTTACTTACTTTTTTGTTTTTAAGGCTATTAAAATATAGTTTTCTTAGGATTCTTCATACTATTTTTAAATACTTTTAAAATATTAGATTTTATGTGAAAAATCTAATTAGCAAATTCTTAAAAAATTATTTTTTTAAATTAATATACAGTTTCGGATATCTTTCAAAGACTCAAGATATTTTAATCTTTTCGAAAATTCCAGAATTTTTAATAATTTTTTTTAAGCTTCAAAATTCTCTTTTAAAAAATTTTGAAATTTTTTAAAGTGTTTTAATATCTCTTTAAATAATCTTCTTTAAACACAAATTGGAAAAATTTAAATGAGATTAAAATAAAATTTAAAATCTTATTTAACGTCCAATTCTTGGAATTTTTAAAATAATTATTCCACTTAAAAAAATTATTTGGAATCTACTCAGGAATATTAGGATTATATTATATTATTTTTTTATTTTTTTCTAATACCTTTGAAGACTCTCACAAAATAAAAAATGCCTTCAAATCTTTCAGATTTTTATTCAAAATTTCAGAAGTAAATTTAGAACTTTGTCAAATATTTTTCAAATTTCTCTCAAATATTCCTTTTGAAAAAAAATGAAATTATTTGAAATTATTTCAAGGAATCTTAATAAATGTTGTCTCTCTTGAAAACTTAAAAAAAAACGCTTTAAAAAGATCTAGATTCTTTTTCAAAATCTTAGAAATGTTTAAAAATTTTTCACAATTGTTTTAAATAATTTCTTAAATTTAAGATTTCAAAATTAATACCTATTACAAATTTTCCCCAGGATCTTAAGAAATATGTTTTATTTTCTTGAAACTTTTAACACTTTTTTAAAAAGTTGTAAATTTTTTTCTTGAAATGTTTAAAAATCAACGATTTAAAATTTTTCAAATACTTTTAAATTTCATTTTTTTTTAATCTTTTGAGAACTTTTAAATATCTTTTAAACTTACTAGAATTTTTTATAAATTTCATAACCTTGCAAAACAGACGTATTTTTCTAAAAAAATCTTTTATATTCCTTTTTAAATTTGTAGAAAATAATAATTTGAAATATTTAAAATCTTTTTTAATTTTATTTTAAAAATCATATGAAAAAAATATTTTGTAATTTTCTCAGGAAGCTTAATAAAAGTTTTTTGTTTTCTTTGCTCCTTTGAAAATTTTTTAAAATGCTTAATTTTTGCAATTTTGATTAAATTAGTTGTTAAAACCTAAATATTTAAATTTATTTATTTAAATTTTTGTAACTTTGTTAAATATTAGTTTTGAGGTCTAAAACGTTTTTTAAATCAAGTATAAAAAATAAGGTACCAGATATTTTCCTTTTACGAAAATTTATCAATTTCTTGAATTGTTGAAAAAATTTCATAATTTATAAAAAAAATACATAAAAGCATTAAAATTTAATTTCATACCAAAAAAAGTTTTAGGATCAATGTGACTCTTAAAATTAATTTTCTGCATTGTACAAACATGTGATAATTAAAATTCTAGAAAAAAAATTTAAAAACTTTAATAGTTGAAACTTTGGCACAAAAACCTCCATTCTGGCCTTTAAAAATATTTTTTAAATCTGAAAAAATCCGTAGATAATTTTTACACAAAGAAAATTAAATTTCCTAGTTAAAGGTTTACGAAATCTAAAAAAAAAGGATTTTTTTAGGCACCCTATGGAGCATCTTACAAAAATTTCTCAGAGCAGCGGGCTTGCACTGCCGCAGAATTTGTTCTTTTATCTTTTTTTTTTTTGAATGGAAGTTGAAAGAGAGCAGTGTTTGGTCATATTTTTTTTAATCTTTCTTGAGCAGTCTACCTATAGATATTTCGTTCATCTCTTATATATTCGCCATATATCACCTTTCTGATTTTTATAAAATGTCGAGATAATTATATTCCTGATGCCTCAAAAGATACAATTGCTTCCATGAAAAAGCTAACAAGACAACCCTCATCTGGACTCTGCGCTTGTAAAAAATATATCGACTAATTTTTTAATCAATAAAGTCGGATTAAAGCAATTGAAAATTATGTACAATTTTTCAAAAAAAAAAAATTATCATTAATACACGAAAACTCGTTTGATTTTCTTCAGAAAAAATTCTTGTCAAATAATAACTTGGGTGCTTTACAATTTCTTCTCTTATTTCCCTGATATCGATAATGGAGATTATAACTGAAAATGAGAGTTTGAATAAAAATGAATTTAAAATTACATTTTGTTCAGACATTATTTCTCTTATGGCGACAGATGCCGGTTATTCACATAAAAGGTTTTTTTTTGTTTCGAAAATGTTTATAACAAATCACAACGTGTAAAAAATTTCACGAAAAAAGATTGCAAGCTTTAATTTTAGTCCCAGTTGGTTGCGTCTTTGATTCATAATTTCAAATTTTACCAAAAAAACTCAAATCCGCTTAGGAATCATCCATAAAATGCGTTACCAATTTTGGGCAATCCCCCCCCCCCCACCCCACACTCCGATTAAAAAACCATTTATTTTTATGCCTATTTAGCTGTTAAATGTAGTTGTTAAATTTTCAATCAAAAAGATAACTTTTTAAACAAAAGGATTAATTTTCTATGGAAAACTTGAATTTTCAACTAAAACAGCTTAATTTATTATAAAAAAATTAGAATTTTCAACAAAGAACAAAAACTCTCAACCCAAAAGTCGAATTTTTAACTAAACTAGATTAATTTTCCAAAAAAATGAATTTTTAAGAAAGTAGTTCAACTTTAGAATCTAGTTGTAAAATTTTTAAATAAAAAAGTTAATTTTTTATATACAAAAAGATGAATTTTTAACAAAATTTCAAGAATTCTGAGCCAAAAATTTGAATTCTTAACTAAAAAAGATGATTTTTTAAAGAAAAAGTTTAACTTAATTTCAAAAAGGAATAATTTTTAATAAAATTCAACAGTTCTCAACTAAGCAGTTGAATTTTTAGGAAAGAAAATTGTCTTTTTTTCATTTTTAAGAAAAAAGTTCAACAATAAAACAAAGTTGTTAAATTTGTATCAAAAAAAAAAAAATGTTTCAACCAAAAGAAGAATTTTTGACAGCAAAAACAAACAAAAATGTTAATTTACTACCAAAAAATACGAATTTTCAATAAAATTGAAGAATTCTCAACAAAAAATTAAATTTTTTAGGAAGAAAGTAAAAGTTTTGTTTCAGGATTAAAAAAAGTAGTTCAAGTTTTAAACCTAGTTGTTAAGTTTTTGAACAAAAAGATACATTTTTAAACAAAAAAATTACTTTGCTACTGAAAAAAACAAAGTTTCGATTAAAAAGTTGAATTTTCAACTAAAAATATAAATTTTTAAACAAAATTATCAATTAACTACAAAAAAGACGAATTTGCAATAAAACTCAAGAATTCTGTATCAAAAAAAGTGCATTTTTAAGAAAGAAAGATTTTTTTAAGTTTTAAGGAAGAAGCTCAACTTTTAAACCTAGTTGTTCAATTTTTAACCAAAAATATACAATTTTAAACAAATAGAATTATTTCCGACTGAAAAAAAGAATTTTTAACAAACTTCAAGAATTCCGAACCAAAAATTTAAATTTTCAAAAAAAAGATTAAATTACTACTAAAAAGACAAATTTTTAAGAAAATTTAAGAACTCTGAACCAAAAAGTTGATTTTTCAACTAAAAAAAAAAAGAATTTTTAAACATAAAGGTTAATTTGCTACCAGAAAATACGAATTTGCAATTAAATTGAGGATTTTTCAACCAAAAAATTGAATTTTTAAGAAAGAAAGGAAAAATTTTGTTTTAAGTTTAAAAAAATTAATTCATATTTCAAACCTAGTTGTTAAATTTTTAAACAAAAAGATTAAGTTTCTACCGGAAAAAACGAACTTTTACCTAAATTCACGTTGTTTGAATTAAAAAATTGAATTTTTAACTAAAAAAGATGAATTTTAGAACAAAATTATTAATTCACTACAAAAAGGACGAATTTTCAATGAAATCGAAGAATTCTCTATCAAAAAAGTTAGTTTTTAAGAAATAAAGATGTTTTTTAAGTTTTAAGAAATAAGTTAACTTTTAAACCTACTTGTTCAATTTTTAATCAAAAATATAATTTTTAAACAAAAAGTTTAATTTACTACCAAAAATACAAATTTTTAATAAAATTGAAGAATTCTCAACCAAAAAATTGAATTTTTAAGAAAGAGAGAAAAAATTTTGTTTGAAGTTTAAAAAAGTAGTGCATGTTTTAAACGTAGTTGTTAAATTGTTGAACAAAAATAAGCATTTTTAAACAAAAAGATTAAGTTTTTACCAAAAAAAAACGAATTTTTATCTAAATTCACGAAGTTTGAATTAAAAAGTTGAATTTTCAAACAAGAAAAAATAAATTTTTAAACAAAGTTATTAATTTACTACAAAAAGAACGAATTTTTAATAAAATTCAAGAATTCTCCATTAAAAAAGTGCATTTTTAAGAAAGAAAGATTTTTTTAAGTTTTAAGAAGGAAGTTCAACTTTTAAACCTAGTTGTTTAATTTTTAACTAAAAATATAAAATTTTAAACAAATAGAATTCCTTCCTACAATAAAAAAATTTAACAGAAAGAACCAAAAAATATAATTTTTAACTAAAAAGATTAAATTACTACTACAAAGAAAAACTTTTAAGCAAATTCAAGAAAAAGAAAAAAGGTTAATTTACTACCGAAACATACAAATTTTTCTAAAAAATTCAAGGATTCTCAACCAAAAAGTTGAATTTTACGTTACCAACTCCCCCTCCCCAAAGTGGCAACTTAGTTTATGGACGATCCCTTATCGAAAATTGGTTAGATTTGATGCAGAATCTGCATAATCATATATATTCATCACGCAACATTGGAAATTTTCGATAGATTAGTTCTTCTGGGATTATTATTATCGTTATGAGTATCATAGTTATTATTAATAATACTATAGTGCAATCGTTTAATAAACGATGGAAGTGGTGTGAGTGGCAACAGCACAGGGAGTCCAAGTAGGCAATAAAAAAAAAAAATTATTCACACAGTGGTCTCAATATTGGT
The DNA here is from genome assembly GCA_010014905.2 of Druon quercuslanigerum. Classification (NCBI taxonomy): domain Eukaryota; kingdom Metazoa; phylum Arthropoda; class Insecta; order Hymenoptera; family Cynipidae; genus Druon; species Druon quercuslanigerum. The sequence continues at coordinate 38,916 of JAAAKG020096035.1, forward strand.
GATGGCGTATTGTCAACAAATACTGTCTTTTCCATAATTCTCCATGTACATTTCCTGGGGTGTAGCCAAATTATAACGTCCACTGAGACGAGTTCCGGTGAGACCGTTATTGTGATGGGTGTGATTCACATGGAGGTTATTAACACTGAGAGCCACATTTTTCTTTTTCTTCCGAGCTTTGTGACGGTAGAGGCAGTATTTGAGGCAACCAGTGGCCAGTAATAAAACGAGGAATATTCCTAAAGCACCAGCACCGATGGCCACATATAACAATGTTACGCCAAATCGGTAGGAACAATTTTCCTCCTCTTCGTCAAATCCGGAAGGGCAGTGGCGGACTCCGTCACACCAGAGGTCCGAACTTATACACGCCTGTAACTCTGGGCACCTGGAGACATAAAAAGTACCTTTTTTATAATAAACATCAATCATCAATCATCAATCATCAATAATCAATCATCAATCATCAATCATCAATCATCAATCATCAATCATCAATCATCAATCATCAATCATCATGTCGTTATGACGACAGTCATCCAAGCAAATATGCATAGGAGTAAACTAGCTAACGATCTTCTAGAACAGGTAGTCTGGGAGGGGAAGGTCGATTTGCTTTTTGTTAGCGAGCAGTACATTGATCGGGATACCGCAACATGGTTCTCGGACAACCTTGAAACAGCAGCTATCTGGGTGCGAAACCAAGGAGCAGTTCCGATTGAGGACCATGGCTCTGGAGACGGATACGTTTGGG
>JAAAKG020096036.1:0-16097 GCA_010014905.2 Druon quercuslanigerum
AAAAAACTTGAATTCGCCGTATTTTGTGTAAAAAAATGTTTAAACAAATTATTCTTAAAAATTTGGCTTCGTGAGACTCTTTGTAATTCAATTACAAACACTTTGAGCCTAATTTTGTTTAATTTGGTTCAGATTTGCGACCTGTAGGTGGTTTTGAACGAAATTATTGCTATATCCCGAATGTGCGGCGTTACTCGAGTTGCAGGTAATTGTCCCATTAATTTTTGAGCTCGCTTCTGTCGATATCTTGCACACCTGACACATTTTTTTATAAAAGAACTTACTGGAATTCGTCCGCCTAGAATCCAGAAATCATTTTTATGTATGCTATGGTATCCTGAGTTTCACCATGTAGAGTACGTTGATGAGAATCAGATATGATGAGCTGAGTAAAGGGAGAATCTTTCGGTAAAATGAATGGATGCTTTGAGTTCAGAGAAAGCAAAGATGCTTGAAGCCTTCCTCCAAGGCGCACTGGTCCCTCTAAATCAATTAAAGGTGTCAAACGAGAGAGATAATGAGAGCTTGGTAAAGATTCACCGTTTACAAAAGTTTAAATTCTTTGTTGAATGAGTAGCGTTGTGTTACTCGAACCCAGTAGTGCTTTGATTCCTCTAATTCCTGAATCTAAATAGGAATTTTTGAAACAGATTCTGCTTTTTTCCTGAGACAAAGGATGAACCTTTTGCAGAGGACTGTGATCCGTAAGAGCTTATGCAGATTGGTGTATCTTGTCAAGAGTTGCACATTGATCCATGAATCTTAAATAAACTTCTGACGCCAGAGCTTTCTGAGAGGCGTCACAAAATCCATGGATTTTAACAGAACTTTGTACCGTTTTTCCGAGCCAAAGTGGGATCGACAACAAGCTCAGATCTTGAAGTACTTGCTTAAAGTGTATTCATGTTTCACTTAATCGAGAAGGTAACGGATTACACCAATCAAGCTTAAGAGTCCAAAGATCTTGAATAAAGATTTTAGCGTTGATAGTTATCGGTGATAAAAGTCCTAGAGGGTCAAAAAGTCGAGCTATCGTAGAAAATACGGTTCTTTTGGTTAATTTTGTCTATAAAGGAATCGTCCAAGTGAAACAAAAAGAATCGGATGTGGGATTCCAATTCATTCCTAAGGCGTGTACAATAGCAGATTAATCAATCGTAACAGACGCTGAAAAAGTTGTTTATCTGATGGTACACTTTCAAGAATTCTTGTGTCGTTGCTTGTCCATTTGTTAAGAGGTAAACCGCCCGCCATGCACATGTCATTTACCTGTTTCACGGTTTCTTTAGATGCTTTCATTGAATCAGCTCCTCTAAAAATATCATCAACGTATCTCCCCTTGTCCAAAACAACTGTAGCTAACGGAAATTTAGAACCTTCATCTTCGATAAGTTGTTGCATAGCGCAAAGAGCGAGAAAAGGTACACTAGCCAGTCCACTCACAAAATTCTTTGTGAGTTCCAATCATCAGGATGAATTTTAATCTGTCGACACATCTTTTCAATGTCTGAATTAAAGACATATTTAAATTGATGAAACCGAATTAGAATATCAATTAATTCAGTTTGAAGTTTCGCTCCTGTGAGAAGGATATCATTCAATGACAAATCAGAAGAAGTCCGTGTTGCAAATCCTCATATTCATTAGGGAAATCGATGTAAGCTTTTTGTACTATTGGATTTCATTGCAGTTAATTGGTCAATCTTGAAAGCACACGTAACGCTGCAGATCTAGAATTTCCAAGAAGTTCAGGTGATGTTTTCAAAGGAAGCCTGACAACATAACGGCCACCAGGATCCCGAGAGTGTGCTGATTTCAACTGATCTTCACAATCCTGATCCTCAGCTGATGAAGATAGTACAGATTTCATTGTCAATTCATCTAATTTCCAGAATTTTTGAAGAAGTTCATACAGATTTTCGTCAACAGAAGTATGAAAACTCTGTATTTCAGATGGCGATGACTAAATTTCACTTGTTGGACCGAAAAGAATCCAAACAGAAATTGTAGCTTGTGCTGGGGGTCTATGAGCTGAACCACGACGAAGACCTTCTTCAAGAATTTGACCATAATAGTCAGGAGGTCAGTTGAACCAGATGATTGAAATTCAGGATCAGCGAGCTGTATAGCTCTTACCGAATCAATATCTAAGCGCTATACTTAAATAAAGACTAGAATATCATCCCAGACATGAACAGGACGACCTAGTGTTTCCACGGATCGGTAGATTTAAATTATCGTTGTGTACGGATGTTCCATTTCCGTTGCAGACTCTTTTGTCATTCGTCCAGAAGAGAACTCATTGTTTCAAGAGCTTCCAAGTAACTCTCTCTTGTAGTTTCAAACAACTTTTCCTTGGAATAGAACTTCTGTAAGAGACGCTAATAACCATATGCACTTACTTGTCTCTTTGCATTTTTCATTGCATCATTATTGAAAGAAATCTTATTCCAAGCCTCATCTAGCGCGGTGCGACGACTCTTGATTCGGTGAGTGGAAACATTCATTTCGCCAACAGTCATCAAGTTGTTTACCGCACTTGCGATTAGATACATGTGAGATAATTGCCCATCTATGTGGTTCACAATATGGTTAACTTTCATTTTATAACGATCACTTAATCCGGCTCGAAGGACACAAAAAAAATGTTAAATCACACTATTTGAAAGTGGTCTTGGTGATCAAAATGAATCTACACACAGAATCACATATCAAGTCATGTTTATTTTCTTTGGTACAACACAATATTATAATATTTCAAGATCAATGTCTAACACTTTTTGAGAACTAAAACTGTATTATATATAAAAGGAACAGAAAATGAAACTCTCAACAATAACTGATATCCACAAGGTACCTTGTAAGCTAGCGCTTTTACTTGAGCTTTAAGGGCGTGATTTTCTCATATACTTTGTGGACTTGAATGAGTTTCAATGCTCTAAAATCAAAGGCAAATTAAAGGAATCGATGATTTTCTTAACTGAAAAAGCGGTAACGCACAACTCGTTGATGTTCGTAAATGCGGTAACACATATATCGTTGATTTTCTTAATTGCGGTAACAAAGAAATGGATTCTTTGTTCTCATTTGCGGTAACAAAGAAATGGATTCTTTGTTCTCATTTGCGGTAACAAAGAACTGGATTCTTTGTTCTTACTTTCGGTAACAAAGAAATGCATTCTTTTTTCTTATTTGCGTTAACAATTATCTGGATTATTTGTTCTCAATATGCGGTAATGGAGAACTGGATTCTTTATTCTCATTTGGAAAAGCTCTTCGACATGAGTCGAGCACAAAGACCGACGAGAAACTGAGGCCTGATAAGGAAAAAGTCATCGTTCTCATGCCAAACCAGGCTTCGGTAGGGACCCTTTTAGTACTTAAGATCACATATTAAGAAGTTTTTCTTTGTTTTGTTTATACTTTAAGAGTTTAAGAACATTCAGCGGATCGACCGAAGCAAATCAGGAAGAAGAAGACATTATTTTAATGTAAAAAGAATTTTTAAATAAATTTATCAAATCCAAGATTGGAAAAAATTAGGTAAGAATTTTTTTTGGTAAATGTAGTAAAAAAATCACTCTGTCGATTGCAATTAACCGCGTCTCGATATCATTAATGTTCAGAACTTTAGACGCGATTAAAAAAAATATATATATCTTCATTTTGAGCGACCGCCATTTTGAATTTTCCAAATCAGAGAAAACGTAAACTTTTAGAAGCACATCTTCTGTATTTCTCTATGTTTTGACCTCGATATTATCATGTTATTCATAATTGCCAGTTAAAAATAAAATTTTCGAACAAATTTTAATTTTTTGGAAAGTTTAGGATTAAAAAAATTTTATTTTGGAAAATCGACTAAAGTCACCTTCTAGAGCATAAGATTTTCTGCAATTGCGATCCCTACAATTTTTTTGTACAATCATATCCAGGAATGCTACGAGTGTAAAACACTCGAATTTTACGTGTTCCAAGCTGTGCTTGCAAAATTTAAGCACAGCGCCAGTGGAATTTTTTAACCGGGCTAGGAGAGTGATGCTGAGTTGATGTAATTTCATTAAAAAACGAGAAATAATTAGCGGATAACTGTTTCCATTAATTTCCTTACTTCCCGGACTATAGCTTGCTCCCCTCTTTCTCTATAGGTAAAATCGTCGCCTTGCGGCGTTAAGGGTAACTATTTTTAATCTATTATCCGTTGATTCACGCTTCGCAGCAACTCCCTGTTTTACTGTTTCCTCAAAACATCGGTTAAGTGGAAGCAGAGATTCTGCCATGATTTACAAAATAACAAATTAATATAAAATCATAATAAGCAATTTTTCATTCTCATCATTTACGGTTGAAAAAGTCTTCTAATAGGCCAAAATTTCATACCACAGTTTTTGAACCGATCTCCACGATCTTTTTTATATTCTAAAAGAAAGAGAGAATTCGTTAAACGTTGAAAGATATGTAAGGTATAAAACATAAAAGAAGAATGGAAGGTGTTTAAGATTTCTACAATTTTTCCCTCAACTATTTTTGATAAGACTTAATGTCTTAGTGTTATTAATCGAAAACACTATTTAAAAAAGTAAGAAAATTAAATTTTCGGCAAAACTACTTGAGATGCGGACAAAAGTTGCATAAGTTAATTGCAGCTTCAAAAAGCCCTTAAAAATTTCTTCAAACCATTTTTAGATAGAATGTGTAATTTTTGTTTCATTTACAAAAATACTATGAAAAAATATTCATATTTGGAATTATGCAACGCAGCATACGAGGAACTTGAAATTTTTTTTCGAAAATACTATCGAAAATAACTGTCAAAAACCTGAATTTTGAGCCAAATGACAAGAAATACACGGAAAAGTTTTTCCAGAAATTTCAGCTTATAAAAATACCTACAAAATTTCTTTAAATCATTTTTCCGCGGTAAACGCGGAGTAACCCGTTATCGAGTGCGAACTGCGAGATCCGACAGTTGCGCGCATTAAACTTTAATATAAAGTAATTTTTATGTAAATACATATTTTTAAATTTTCATTTTTTCGCCTGTTCAATGAAAAATTCTTGTGAACAGCTTTCCACGTCACGCATTCAAAGACATAGATCTACGACGCGTTTTCTTTGTCAGTATCTATTCGGTACATACAGGTATTTCCACCCTGCCAATCAAAAAATACAATCGCAGAAGAAGAAAAGAAAGGGTAAAAACTAATTCAGTCGAAAATGCTGGGGATTATCTCAGCATGCAATAAAATAAAGATCAACAAGGATTTAATGAAAAATCAATAATTTCGCATATAACCCCGACCGATCTTCCTTTCGCCTTATTTTGAACTGTATCACTTTTTACCCTTTGTTTTGTCAGCGATGGCAGATTAAATTCGTATTAGTTGAATTACTTCTAACACTAATTTTGGTCAAATTCCACGCTTGGCAAAAGATTTCTAAGATTTCTCATAGGATTTCGAGCGTAGCAATCTGAGAGTTCTCAGTGACTATCCGCTCAACGCATACTGACTGTTGCTCAACAGACATTTTTTAATGGAGGAAAGAAAATATGAGAAAAGTGCCTAATGAAAAAAAAATTACTTTCTGATTACACCAAAGATGCCTATAATGTTAATGAAAACTCTTATCTACTCAAAAGTATCGATTCCATTACACGTGTCATTTATTGATTTCGATTTACAAAATTAGTTGAAATTCTATTGTCCAGACAAATTTTAATTAATTTTATTACAAACGTAATAAACCTTCGACAATAAATTACCACGCTTATGTTTCGATGTATGGCCAAAGAAACTATACGAACAAAGAAATTGTAAAAATTTATATAAGTCAAGAGATCAATTTACATGAAAACGTGAGGATAATATGAAAATACATATGTTTCATAAAATTAATTAATTGACGATATTGAATTACATACGAAATGGTTCAAAACCATAACCATCCCAGTAAAAATATATCAATTCCAACAAAAATAGATGAAATTGTGATCGAAAAAAAGAATTTCAACCAAGAATATCACTTTTCTGCCAAACAACAAAGAATTTTCAACAAAATACATGCATTTTCAATAAAATGGTTAAATTCTCAACAAAATACATTTTTAACCAAGAAGAATAATTTTCTACCAAAAAAGAAACATATACCCCACGAAATAGACGAATTTTCAACAAAATACATAAGTTTTTAACCAAATAGTTGCATTTTTAACCAAGAAGATCAAATTTCTATCGAAATAGATGAATTTCCAACGAAACATATGAATGTTGAACCAAATAATCTAATTTTTAATAGCAGAATGAATTTTTAACCAAGAAGACTAATGTTCTTTCGGAAAAGAAACATATAGCCATCAAAATGCTTGCCACAAAGATGAATTTTCAAAGAAAAAGATGAATTTTCAACACGGAAGATTAATTTTCATTCGAACGAGAAAAATTGTCAACAAAACAAATAAATTTTCTACCAAGAAGATTAACTTTCTTCGTTTAAAATTACAACAATTTTGAATTTGTTTGAAGTGAAGCGCAAAAATTTCGTTATCTTTTCTTGTTTCTATTCTGTTATATTCTGTTATGAACAGAACAATATATTGACTGGATTGTAGTTTAAGTTACGTTATTTGAAATAGCGAAATTCACGCCAAAATATTAATTTTTGAATGTTTCTGAAATTTGGAACTATATCTTATGCAAATCATTCTGTCTTTTTATTGAATGATGAACGGATCATATTCCAGTAAGTCATAAAACGGAAATTCTAGCATATATTCATGATTATTTTCAGTTAAATCTCAACAGAATTAAATTTCATTAATCAATTATGAATATTCGTCTGTTTATTGATTGTTATTGAACTCAGTGGCCGGGTAACAAAGAGTTCTTGCTGCTCCCGTGATCACGAATATTTTAAGAAAACTGTATTATCAACTGAAAATCATTTTGATGACAGCGCTGCTTTTTTACATTTTACTCAAGGCAACTGTTAAGAGGGGATGGGTACTGCGACGGGTAGAGAGGCACAGCGAGGTAGGGTTGAATTTTCGCATTTTCGCAGACAGCGCGGTCTACATTTATGCTACCCTAACTAATAATTCTATCCTCACTCTCTGGCCACTTGCCGCATCTAGGTGTATAATATCTTTGCTCTCGTTTGCTGTTAAAATAGTTTCGCAACTTTATAACTTGTCAATTACCCAGTTTTTCGATATCTACAACGCCAAAAATGATTTCACTGTCTTGATCATAATGATCAGTTCATTCAGATTAATTTGATCTTATTGTTTGGTTTATTTGTGAGACAGTGTGTGCAGCCGCACGCAAGTGACAACTACATTTAACAGACGATATTTTATAATATCAGAATTCGTTATTTTTTTAACTTTTTAAGTACACTGGACGTTCAGAAACAATAAAAAGCTTGCATATGAGCTAAAGTACTCTAAGAATGTCAGCCACCTTGAAATTACTTTATACATGATTCCGAATTAGATCATTATTATCTCAAAAGTGGATTATTCATTTTGGCCAATTAAAATGCTTTTGAAATCGATATACTTTTTGGCTGCATATCATAATGATATTAATTTCGGTATCATTTTAAACACTTTTTTGGAACGAAGTTCCCTATGCCGGGTTCGGGCGCTGGGGGCTAGCCAGTGAAAATGAAACGTGATGGAAAAAAGCGGCATGCGGCGCACTATAGTGCACGTGCTATAGTGTTCACGCGACTCATCGGCTCGTCGGGGCTAGACCATTTGATGAGCCCGAAGGAGTACTTGAGGACAGGGATGGCATAGGTGTTGATTACCCTGATTTTGTTTGCCGAGTTGAGAAAACTCTTCAGAATAAATTTGTGTCTCGTATTGAAGACAGTTGTTAGGCTGGTTTTAACTGTCGTATGCTGAATACCGTTAGATTCAGAAACACAGTAAAAAAGGATCAATTTTGTTGCAGAGCATTCTGCTCCTACGATTATTTTAGATTCGAGATCATAATGATCTCTTCAGTCGGATCAATTTGATCTTATTTTTTGGTTCCTTTGTCAGACTAAGCAAAACGACATAATAACCTAAAAATTGCATCTAACTGCACGAAAGTGTCAATTATCCTTAACAGGTGATATTTTATAATATCGCTGAAACATCTAAAACTGTGATGTTTGTCACCTGCGTTTCAGGGCTACTGATTGCTTTTTGCTTTCTCCACTTTAAAACACGCAGTGTCCAAATTGCATCTGTTTATTTCCCCCAAACGTTCGTCCATTTGTTATACATGTCTTCTAATTAAGGGACTTCGTCGTCTTGCTAGTTATTTTGCTCAGTTCACTCAGTTTACGATAGAACCTTCTTTCATCTATCTGAAAGGATCGATTTTGTTGCCTTCGTACACTACTTTTCTTGTAGCGACACAGACTGGCAGTAACAACATCAAGTCTCTGCCGCTGGCAGTCTATAATCTCATGCAATATTGATGGTGTTAATGGCTGGACGTGCCGAGGGTAAATAATTTTATTAACATAGTTTATCGGCTTATTGTTTTTGTTTCCTTTTATATATTGAGTTAATCGACCCAATTTGCACCTTAATTTGCTGACATCCATGTCCAACCTGGTCCTCCATGGTGGATCTCGATCCCTTGCTGGGAGAAAGACTGCATTTTTAGGCCTAGTTCTGCGGCCTTACGTTCTAACGGTTGCCACAGCTGCACAGTATACAAGAGTTTGCACCTCTAATGGATTTTGAGTTACGTTCAAAGACGTAGGTAAAACCTTGCTGTTGAGGTGGTTTATTAGTGCACGCAGATCCTTTTTGATATTCATCCTGGTCAGACAATGCCGTAGGGTTGGTTCTACATATCTGAACTCTAGTAAAATATGACCAAAATTCCTTTCAAGGTGCTGTGGTTTTCTGGGATTTCGCTGTTCAAATCTTAGGCTCTAGGGGTGCTGAGGTTTTGAGAGAGGACGTAAGAGGGGCGATGGATCAGATTGAAGGTATGAGGGAGGACCAGAGGGTAATAGATGAGAGATGGGAAAAGGAGGTAAAAGAGCTGAGGGAGCAAGGAGAGGAATTGTAGAGAGAAATGGCGTCGGTAAAGAAGGTAAAAGATTATAAAATGAAGTAGATGGAAGAAGAAATTAGGGAGTGGAAAGAAAGGGCGGAAAAACGCTTAAGAAGGTGGAGGGCAGGTCGGAAATGGAATTAGTTGACAGGGAGGAGGGCGAGAAGCAAGGTATTTGAAAGATGGTGGAGAACATGATGGAAGAGAAAGTGGGAGAGCGCAGGAATGAAAAAGATGAGAGAGCGGATAGGGAAAGGATAAAGGTAATGGAGTTAAGGATCGAGAGAGGAGAAAAGGCAGATAGGAGAAATAGTATTGTAATAAGAGGATTAAAGTTAAAGAGTGCGGAAAAAAGCGAGGGGGTGGAAGCGCTGCTACAAAGCATAGTGTTGGTTAAAGGCAACTTAGGGAAAGTTATGATGGAGGGGAGAAAGGAGAATGAAGTGGCGGTTGTGGAATTAGAGTTGGGAAGAAAAATTGGGGATAATACGTGACAAAAATAGGATAAAGAAGAAGAAGGTTTTTATGGATTAAGACTTGACAAGGAAGGAAAGGGATTTGTAGAGAATGCTACACCACAGGGCTGGGAAGGAGAAGAGTTAAGGGAGAGCGGCAAAAGTAGGGTATCGGAAAATAAAAAATAGAGGAGAAAATGTGGGTATGGGATGAGGAGAAGGTGGTTTTGAAGAAAATGCAGGGTAATTTGTTTCGTGGGAAGTAGGGGGTGGAAGTAAAGTAGGGCGAAGGAGGGTTAAAGGTGCTGTACTGGAATGTAGCAGGGCTACAGGAGGCGGTCAGAGTAAAGCGGAAAGAAAGGGTGAGTAGTGGAATTATAACAGGGGTTAGTGATGAATTAGAGGAAAAAGTCCATGAAGAAGGAGAGGGACAGGGCGGGCAAATGAGGGTAGGGAAGGGTGCCTGTACCAGGAAGAGGAAAGTTTCGAAAGGAAATCGAAGAATAAGGTTATAAATAAAGAGGGGGAGCTACTGAGAGACTGGATGGAGAACAGAGAATGGGCTGTGGCGAATGGTATGGTAGCAGGGGACGAAGAGGAAGAATACACGTATGTGAGTGAGATAGGCGTATCTGTGATAGGCTATGTAATACTGAATATGCAAGGGTGGGAGGAGATAGAGAAATTCATATTGGAAGGGAGGGTGGAAGCGGACCATCAGCCATTAAGTTTGTGAATAAAGGGTGGGGTGGGCGGGAAGAAGGATTGTTAGGGGAGAGAATTTCGTGGAGAGAGAAGCAATAGAGAAGTATCAGGAGCAGTTGGGAAACGTAAGCTTTAAGGGGGAGTCGGTGGAACAGATATGGCAGGATCTGAAAGATAAAGTTAAAGTATGTTTGCCAAAGAAGGTATTTAGAAAGAAGAAGAAAAAATGGTACGTAGTAATGGAATATAGTCTGGAAGATAATTAATAGGTTAAGAAAACGTAGGGTGGCAATAAGTGAGAAGATAGGAAGTGACGACTAGAGGGAATTTATTTAAATATTAATTTCAGGGATCAGACACACGGAAGAGAGATGAGGGGATTAGAAGAACAAGAGAGGTAGACAGAGATGTGCTGAATGACGAGGAGATAGAGAGGCAGATAAGGAAGTTGAAAAGGTCTAAGGCAGCAGAGCTGGATGGTGTAAAGGGCCAAGCATGGCTGTTTGGCACACAAGAGGTAAGGGAGAGGCTGAAGGGGGTAGTTAGAAAAGTATGGGGGGAAATTATAGAGGAATCATGCTGATGAATACGGCGCACAAAGTAGACGCGACGGTGTTGGCAGATAGGCTGCGAAAGAATGTTGAGGGGAAAGGCATACTGCTGGAGACGTAGGCAGTCTTTAGGGAGGGAAAGAGTATCATTGATAATATTTACGTTTTTCTGCACGTGGTTGATAGAAAACTACTCTAAAAGGGTGCCAAAGTGTACGCGTTTTTTGTAGATAGGAAAGGCGATTTCCTTTCGGTGGATAGGGGGAGGTTGTGGAAGAAAATGGAAGAGACGGGAGTGTAGAGAGGCCTGATCGAGAGGGTGAGGGTGGCATATGAGGAGACGAAAGATAGGGTGAGAGGAGAAGAGGGTATCTTTGAAGGTTTCTGGATTGTTGAGCAAAGAGCGAAGACAATTTAAAGGAGATGATGAAAAGTTTGAGAAGATACTTGGACAAAAATAGGTTAGAGTTGAATGCGGATAAGTCAAAGGTTATAATATTCAGAAAAGAAAGGGGAAGGGAAAAGCGGTACAGAAAGTGAAAGAGTTTGTGTACCTGGGCTTCCTGTTTCGGAGAAATAGGGGAGGGATGGTCGTATAAAAGAGAGAGTGAAAAGGGCAAATGTGGTGATAAGGCAAGTGTGGGGGCTGGGAAAGAGGTTGTTTGCAGATGATTTTGTAAGGAGCACGAAATTATTTGATTCGCTAGGGATAAGTGTCTTATTTTATGGAGGGGAGGTGTGAGTGTGGAAGGTAAGTGAGGAAGAAAATAGAATGCATGAGAGTTATATAAAATGGGCACTAGGGTTAGCAAGGAATACGCCGAACTATATTGTCAGGAAGGAGACATTAAGAACGAGTTTAGGGGTTATGATGGGGAGCAGAGCGTGTAAATATAAGGAGAAATTTTTGGAAGAGAGGAGAAGTAAGCTGGTTAGGGAATGTTGGTGGGAGAAGGAGAACAGACGTAGAGGTGGGAGAATGGAGGTGGAAAAGTAAAGGTATTTTAGAACCAATAGTTTGCAGAGGGATGAAGTGAGAAGGACGCATGAGGAAGGAAGGAAGGTGTATGAGTTAGTTAAAAGAAACAGCATGTAGAGAGAGAAGGCAGCAGGGGAGGAGAGAATAAGAAGGTCAAGGTTTAATGGGAACTATGTGTAGATCATGCCAAGCGAGAGAGCGCAATACTTGTGTGAAAAAGGAGAGCAAGAAACTCAAGAACTTATAGCTGGAGGAGTGGAGGAATGTTAAGAGGTGGAAAGGAGTGGGATGAGCATGGAGGTATTGTTGCATGAAAAAGGGGAGCAAAAGAGCAGTGGTATGGGTGAAGGGGGTGTTGGGTAAGATGGTGAGGAAGACAAGGAAGGAGGAAGATGAATGGACAAGGAAAGATTGCATATAGGAGAGGAAGTAGATTCAAGAAAATTGTACATATTGTAAATATTAGATAAGGCTTAGGGATTAGCTGCGGAGGCAGAGGCTGGCAAGGTGAGGCAAAGCGAGAAAATAGCGTCATGCGTGCGAGGCGAGAAAGTAGCGAAATGCGTGCGAGGCGATACGAAGCGAGGAAGGCAAGGTCGGCTTACAGATAATGTGTGGATGAATGTTAGGTTTCAAAAGATAGTTGTAAGGAAATTCTGTAAAAAATGGAAGTGTAAGCAAGTCAATTTTTTAAGGCCAGCAAGCTGAGAATTTAACGTTTATCTATCTACTACGACATGCAGCGGTTTGGGGCATTATACGTGTCATTAAACTGCGTGAATTCGTCCTTAGATGAGGCCTTTAATATCAGGGCAAAAACCATAGAGGAATTAGAAATATAATGGGGGTAGAAAGCTGTCCACGGCGAGCTCCCCAAAACGTTAGATCAACATGAAGTGGATATTGAGGCATACAATATTTGGCTGAGAAAGAGTTTTCTGTATCCAGAGACAGAAGGATTCGTCATTTCGATACAGGATAAGGTTGTTAACACCATAAGTTATCGCTAACACGTGTTACATCAAGACGTGGTTGACCGGTGCCGATTATGTGAGGATACCAACGAATACATCGAGTACATTATCGATGACTGTCGCATAATGGCTCAGAGAGGATATACACACGGTCATAATGATGTAGCAGGCATTTACACATCAACAACTTGCCCTAAACCTAGGACTCTTAACAGAATGGATGCCATTATATAGATACATTCCAATGCCCGTTTGAGAAAGCGAAGATTATATTTTATATAATTGGCATATTACTATCCAGACGAATCATTACATTCGAGCTAACTGACCTGACATCGTGATGCGAAAAAAATGTGTTCAAGTGCATATCATCGACATTGCTTGTCCACTTATTCGAAATTCGCAGTCAACCTATACACGTAAGATTCATAAGTATAGCGAGTAAGGCATGAAGTAAAGACGATTAGGAGAAATGCGAAGCATGCATCTATTCATTATATTGTGATTTCGGCTACAGGCAATGAGCACGCAAGTCCACTGAACACCTTGAACATTTAAGAGTCAGTGGGATCTTGGAAGCAGCTCAGAGGGCAATTTTATTAAACACTTGTCGCCTTGTAAGAAACTTTCTTGATCGACAGGAAGCCAGCGGCTAAAAACCTATGGCGTGACAGATAATAGCTCTAAGAAAGCATCCAGAGGTGATTGTTGTCACCTCCAATGCTTACGGCAGCTATTCATGTACGGCAGCGGTAAGGGGGGGGGGGGGCAAACTACTCCATGCTCGTAACTGTGTACCTACAACATCATCACAGGAGGCTTCCAGCATCGTATTAAATTAATTTATAAAATCCTCATCTCATCTGTCAGTTTACTTAGTCCGTGGCTACGGCGTAAAACCAGGTTCATCCTAGTAAAAGTTAAAAAAATATAATAAAATTCACACATCATGCACTTTTAATGTTTAAAATTTTTTTATTTTTAATTGAAATAATTATTACGATGTAATGAATTCAAATTCATATCAGAAAAAAATATAAAAATATTTAACTTTCAGGCGGGTGAGTGTACAAAAGTTTTTAAAATATTTTTAATTAGCTGCATAATCTATGTATTAGACTTTAATTTAATGAAAACTAATAATATTGTTTTAATTATTCTTTTTATCAGAATTGACAATCCGTGTAGAAACTAGTCCATCCGAGCGTTACATCCCAGTCTCGCCACTGGAGAGTCAGCCTGTGGAGCGCTTGTGTCGGCTCAAGGCGGACTAGACAAGAACAGTACAGCGCTATGAAATTTTTCCACACGGGATTTAAGCTATTTTTGAATAATCGTAATCGCAGATTAATTTCTGTCATATTTTATGAAAGAAACATGAATTTCAAAAACTATACATTGCAAGTCATGAAAAAATGGCACTTACTAAATAATCTGTTTATAACATTTGAAAAATGGTTTTTCCTAATTTAAAGCATAGAAAATTATTTACGTATTGTTATTATACTAATCTATTCTCTCTTTTACTAAAATAAAAAATTTTAGAGCAGCGGCACAACTGCAAAGTGATAAAAAGACCAAAAATTGCGCGTTATGCGCGTTATCCAACAAAAGTGCTTTTTTGCGCACTTTGCAACGTCCCGAAATTCGTGGGGGGATCAATATTTGTTTAAAATTTGGCTGATCCCCTTTTCCAATTTTTGCGGAGCGATCAGACGTGGCAAAAAATAAAAGGTAATGGATATTAGGTGTCTATATGTGTCGAAAATATGGCTATTCGGATAGAATTTTTGGTTAAGACAGTCCCTTTTCCAGGTCCTGATATTCATAACGAAAACAATCAGCTATTCTTATCGAAATCTTGGTTCACGTGGCAACAAACATTTATTATTTACTCTTTTAAATGAACTACTTATGTGGAATTTAAATGCTAATGTTTTGAAAAATGTATGAGATAATGCAAGTTGGAATATATATGATTGTTTTAAAAGGCCGAAACGGACAGAAGAGTAAACAATTATTATGCAAATTTTCATGGGCTCGGGCTATCTAAGAATAAACTTATTGATGGAACTGAAGCGTAAGTTGTTTCACAACAAAAGTAGCGAATATACGAGTCTTCGAAAATGAGGGGGCCGTGCTCCAATAAAAACTTCTAAACTATTTATAAGTGATTTTGTGTGAGAGGAGGTCAAGTACCCATATCAAAATGCACGCTGGAATAAGAAGTACTATTTTGAGCACTGCGAGAGGGGGGCCGCAAAACTTCCGCAGGTAGGAACAGGTATGCCAATTAATCGAAAAGGTTAACGTTTATTTATTAAATATTTACTGTTTTAAGATAAATAAGCATACGAATATTTAAGAATTGAAAAAAAATATAAGTCACTGATTAAAGAGGGGTAGGTGTACATATTGTATAACTTCGAATTTTAAATATCAAAAAATAATAATAAATAAAAAATTTTAAATTGTGATAATTGAAATAATTTATTTTTTATTTTTCGTTAAACAGTTTTACAGAAAAAGCTCCTAAAACTGAAAAATATTAAATTTCTGTGTTCGAAATAGAACATCTCGACATCAAACAAAAAATGAATATGGAATAGAAGCCTTTAAAAAGTTTCACTTTTAAATGTTTAATTGCTTCAAAACTGTTCAAATTTGATTTACGAGGTACTGCATTAAATTTTTTAATTAAAAAATTAAAGAGTTCTAAAAGTATTTTTCATCAAAATTTCTTAAAATAAGCATCATATTGCATTTTATTACTTTTTAAAAATGGTTAATGTTAAAACCTCATAAAAAGTTTCATGTTAAGTTTACTTATTTCCTTTAACATTGCTTTAATTCAAGAACAACATTCAAAACAATAGACAAACTGCAGTATTCGACAGAAACGCCTTACCAGAAAAGTTACTTTTTTAGTAACGGTAACGGTAACGCGTTAGTTTTAGATAAGACTAACGGTTACTCCTAAAATGTTTTAATATGTTTAGCATTACATTAAAAGTTTCAGTGTCAAGAAAACCAATCAGATGATGTATATTCTAACTTCCCTACACACATTTCCTTGTCTAAAGAAATTATTTATCCAGTACGAAGCGGGATTATCGAACAGTGCATCCGTTTAGTTACTTTTCAGTAGGGTGGTCCAAAAAAAATATATTTTAAAAATTTGGTATGAAAGTTTGTTCGAATGCACACAAAAATAAAAAAATGATATTTAGAGGTGCCGCGAGCCCCATGTGAAGTTTAAAACGTATTTTCCATGAGAAAAAAAACTTTTTGGTAAATTTTATTCAGAATCCTTAATATTATCTGAATCGAGTTGAAACTCAACATTTCTCTTCACAATTAGCAATTAG
>JAAAKG020096047.1:0-16097 GCA_010014905.2 Druon quercuslanigerum
AAAAACATCGCGTCATCATCAAGCATTGTTTCGATTCAAACATAAATAAACAAACAAAATTCTTTCGGGGGCCCATGGCCGCTGTACCGCCACTGACGCTGTTCCCGCGAAGCGCGCTGATTGGCCAAAAGAAATTTTGAATATCTCGCTTATTTCTGAGAATTTCGAAAAATACCAAGGGACTTTTCTGCTCACAATTTAAAAAGAAATGTCCTGGTTTTTGGCGGTACGAGGTTTTTGGAACACACTGTACATTAATATCAAAATTAATATATAAAACAACTAATAATTGATATCTCCAAAAAAAATATTTTAATTTTAAATAAGAAATAGTTAAATTCAACT
Organism: Druon quercuslanigerum; assembly: GCA_010014905.2. Taxonomy (NCBI): domain Eukaryota; kingdom Metazoa; phylum Arthropoda; class Insecta; order Hymenoptera; family Cynipidae; genus Druon; species Druon quercuslanigerum. The sequence goes on from JAAAKG020096047.1 coordinate 346, forward strand.
AAAAGATCCGAATTATTAATAAAATAGATGAATCCTTAATCAAAACAGATTATTTTTTAACAAAAAATTCCATTTTTTCAATAAAGACCACAATTCTAACATTTGAAAGACAATGCAATTGTTTTTAAAGATAAACATATTTTTTTCTCACTTCAAAAATAATTGAGATAAAGGTTTATACTAAAAGATAATTTTCTATTTCCAGCCACATATATAAAACAAAAATTTTATTGATTTTTGTAACACAAATTATCGGTGACATGAATTTTCAATTGATATTGATTAAATAATTTATTAAAGTTTTCAAAACATTTAAAAACTTTTTTAATTGATTACAATCCTTTTTACAGATCGCAATCGATTTTTTTTAACCCAAATTATTAGTGACATGAATTTTGAATAATGTTCATCAAATAATTCATTAAAGTTTTTACCAAAAATTGGAATAAAGATTCAATTCGTTCCACGTGTTTTTAAAGATGGCAATCTTTTTTTTCACTTTGCAAACAATTAAAAATTAAGTGTTGGTATAATGAATTATCAATCATTTTATTAAAATAATGTATTACAGTTTTTGTCAACAAATTTGATAACTGTTTATTAAAGTTATCATCAAAAAAGTAAAAAACAGTATTTCTTTAAAGATATGGTGCACAAATACAGTTTTTTATTTAACAACTTGATCAATACTTATTTATTATGTATATCCTACTCTCTGTAATATAAAGAATCATAAATATTCGACATGTTTGCAACAATGGGTATTTCTTATAGCATAATTAGTTTTTATGAATGTATTATAATGAAAGAAAGTAAATTATTTTTTCGCTTTAGAAATAAATACAAATTTTTATACTTAAGTTTAATTAAGCGTGAGTTTTAATTTTCAATAATTATTATAGATGTTACGAAAAAGACAATTCAACTGAAATTTACAATTCTCAATGTTTGCAATATTTATTTATGACAATTTTTTTACTTCATAGAAAGTAGAAGGTGATTTCAAAGGGGCATTGTCGTTGCAGGTAATAGAATTTTGCAATAATTTTGGAAAGTTACGATATATAATTAATCAAATTATCACAAATTTGAAAAATTTTCGGACATTTATAGAAATTTTTGTATTGAAGTTTGGGTAATTACTCTTCGGTTTCCACACTTTACCTGTAATATTACCGTAAATTAAACAAAATTCATAACATTCCGGAAATTCCTTGTACCAGAAACGTCAGAGCTTTAAAAGGAAATCGAAGGATAAGTGAATAAATAAAGAGGTGGGGATTCTAAGAGGCTGAATGTAGGACAGAGGATTGGCTATGGTGAATGGTATGGTAATAGGGGACGAAGAGGCAGGATACACGCATGTGAGTTAGATGGGGGTATCGGTGATAGACTATGTGATCATGACTATGCAAGGGTGGGAGAAGATAGAGAAATTCGCAGTATAAGGGAGGGTGGAATGGGACAATCAGCCATTAAGTTTGTGGATAAAGGGGTAGAGTGGCCAAACGCAGGGTAGAGAAGATAGGATAGGGGGTCATGGACTAGAGACGCAAAAGAGAAGTATCACGAGGAGTTTGGAGACGTAAGCTTAATTGGGGAGTCTGTGGAAGAGATATGCGAGAATCTAAAAGAGAAATTAAAAAGGTGTATGAAAAAGAAGGCATTTAGAAAGAAGGAGAAAGAAGTGGTGAAGCCGTGGTGAGATAGGGAATGTAAAATGATGAAGAAAAAGGTGAAAAGGTAATGTCTAAGAAGAAAGAATAGGAAAAGGAAAAAGAGCTGGAAGAGGAGTTGAGAAATGTTAATACAGAAGGGGACATGTGAAAGATAATTAATAGGTTTAGGAAAAGTGGGGTGTGCATAAGTGAAAAGGTAGTCAGTGACGAATAGCGGGAATTTTTATAATATTTATTTCAGGGATCAGGCACACGGAAGAGAGTTAAGCAGGTTAGAAGAACGAGGGAGGTTGTTGGAGAGGAGCTGAATGCAGAGGAGATAGAGAATCAGATAAGGAAGTTGAAAGGGTCTAAGACAGCAGAGCTAGACGGTGTAGCGTATTGAAAAAAGTATGGGGGAAGCGATTTTCAAAAAGGTAGAGGGAAGGGTGGATCTTACGACTATTAAAAAAAGGGGATAGGTGGATGCAGGAGACGCATGCGGGCTTTAGGGATGAAAGGAGTAGTATTGACAATATTAATGTCTTGCAAGACGTGGTGGATAAAAAACTAGCTAAAATGGGTGCCAAAGTGTACACGTTTTTTGTAGATCTATAAGGCTCGTTCCCTTCGGTGGATAGGAGGAGGTTGTGTAAGACAATGGAAGAGAGGGAAGTGGAGAGAGGCTTCATCGAGAGGCTAAGAGAGGTATATAAGAAGACGAATGATAGGGTGAGAGGAGGGGAGGGAATCTCTAAAAGCTCCTGGATAGATAGGGGGTTGAGGCAAAGGTGCCTCCATAGCCCAACGCTTATTGCTATTTTAATCGCAGATATGGAATGTAAGCTAGCGGTCGGTGTGGTAGGAGGAGTTAGGCTAGGATGAGTAAGGAGATGGTCAACGCATATGCAGATGACATAGTTCTCCCAGCAAAGAGCGAACAGGCTTCAAAGAATATGATATAAAGGTTGATAAGATACTTGGACAAAAATAGGTTAGACTTGAATGTTTAGGAAAGAAGATGGGATAGGTAAAGGAGGTGAGTGGAACTGGAAGGGAAAAGCGGTACAGGAGGTGAAAGAGTTTGTGTACCTGGGCTTCCTGTTTCGGAGAAATTGGGAAGGGGATGTTCATATAAAAGAGAGAGAGAGAGAGAAGGGCAAATGTGGTGATTAGGCAGGTGGGGGTCTGGGAAATAGGTTATTTGCAGATGATGTTGTAAGGAAAATGGAGGTAAGTCGGATACAGGAAAGGTATGTAAAGCGGACACTGGGAGGGATTAAAGAATCTCTATATGTAAGAAGGAAGGGATGTAAGAATCCCTATAAACGGGCTTTCCAGGATGGTTAAAAAGGATGCCTATAGACGGCCCTCCTGTTATGTATGATTGTAGTATCATAAAAGGGTAAAAGAACCCAGCTAATTCGGGAATTACCTTCGGCCTGCACATCGACTTAGCAAACAGCTCAGGGGGTCACGAAGGTGTTTTAAAGGCATCTCGGGGACACTGGACGACCTTCCCGAGTAATTAATTGTAGCAACAAAAATGGAACACGCAAAATCAAATAAAGAAGGAGAAAGGGAGTTGGCGGAGAGGGTTGGGTCCCATCGGGTCTAACATAACCCTTTCCTCCAAATCTATCTCTTTCACATGCCAAGCCCAGACGGCGACTGGGCTCCCAGCTCTCTTAAGAAAAAGAGACTGAAGAGGCAAGCACAGCGGTCTAGTAGAGCAGTTGCGGTATCTGGCACATCGGCAACTACAGCGCCGATAGCCAACACTGAGGATCAGAAACAGGGAAGGGGATGGCACCAAAAAGGGGAGGGGGTGCTTAGCCTGTAAAGAGGCACAAGGCGGCCCAACAACCCACAAGTAGGGAGTCGTCGGAGGTTCGACTAACGGCCGCTCAGAAGGCTGTCCCCCTGATAGTGGTGTAGTTTGAGCTTTCAGGAAAGATGCCTGAAGGGCTCTCGAAAGCGTGTGCCATCATTAATGGCCGATAATCAGAACCCTCTTCTGTAGGGAAGGGGTCTTTGTATTTGTCTCTTAAGGTGGGTGGAGTTGAGTTGTTCCAGAAGGTATTAAAAGCTGCGACGTGGATCTGGGGGGAACTGTAGGACCTGTCTGTGGTGTTTTTCGGTTTGATGGATTCAACCCCTTACTTAAGACAGCGTCCTGGTGAATTGTTAGGTACGATAGGCCTCAGGAAGAGGACACAGTGGGAGGAGAAACTAAACACCTCCTAATTATGAAAATTCCTGAGTCTCAGACGAGGGCTCTTGCGATCCTCAATGACAGGCCCTTCTACCACTTTGGACAGGTCAACTTTAAGGTTGCTAGTCAGGTGCAGGAGGAGCCTGTCGTCGTGCAGGAAGATCGGGAGCAAGCCTAAATGACGTTTCCCGATCTAGCTATTACCCAAATTAACTTGCATTACAGCAAAGGCGCTTCTGCACATTTTCAGAGGGTCATGGCTGCGAGGCATACAGGAATCTCGATAATTCAGGAACTCTGGTTAGTACGGGGTGCCATTAGGGGTTTAGGGCGAATGGTTTTTGTTACAGGAACCCCAAGGCAGCAAAGAGAATCAACGTCGTCCCGCTGCTTGAGCAGTGTTCCAGGGATTTGACGGTAATAGCCACGAATGCATTGGTAACTCCCACCATACTCTGTGGGGTAGCTCGGACGTCAACCCAAGAGGTACCGACTTAGTGGAATACCTAATTACTACTGATTTGGATATTTTTGATACGGGGAACACCCTGACGTTTCGTAACTCGGTCAGGGAGGAAGGAATTGACATAACTCTCTGTAACGGTAGTTTTACAGATGTTATCAAGAAATGGAGTGTCTCAGATGAACCCAATCTCTCAGATCACTGACAGATAGAGTTCGAGCTGAAATCCATTGTGCCCGTCTCTGGCTCTAAATGGGCCAGAACTTCCAGAAGAACGCACTGGATTCAGTTTTCTAGGGAACTAAGAAGTGTACTCTCAGAGGTGCCTAGGTCAATTAGAGGCGTAGACACTCTGGAGATGGCGGCCAAGACTTTCACGAAAGCCATACAATATACTTATAAAAGTAACTGTCGATCTTCAACAGTTCAAAAGGCTGGGGAGACACACTGGTGAAATGGAAAACTCGAAGAGTTTCTCAGGGAAACCAGAGAAAGGTTTAGATGTGCCAGCACTGGCAAAACGGGGGACCTTTGGACCTTATAAAGGGCAATGAGGGATGAATACCGGAGTGCAATACGTATGGCAAAGAATAAAAGCTGGACCAAATTTTGCATAGATATAGAGAAAGGAGCAGAGGCGACTTGACTGGATAAGCTGCTTTCTCGAAATCCGGACGTTATTCTTGGTACTCTGACATTGCCAGGCGGGGGATACTTAGAGTCGGACGGGGATACCTTGGATTATCTGATCAAGGCAAATTTTTCGGGCTTAACAAAAACTGGGCCTCAATCGGCGGCTGGCCGACGAGATTGTTACCCAGCATGGGTCAGGTGGGTCCTAAAGCCCTTCAGTCCGTACAAGACTCTTGGTCTAGATGGTATATATCCAGTAATCTTACAGAAGGCTGGTGAAATCATCATAGGGACGATTGTGAGACTTGCTACGGTCAGTCTGACTTTGGGTTATGTTTCGGGGGCATTAGGAGGTGCCAGAGTAGTTTTTATTCCGAAAGCAGGCAGGATTGGGTAAACTATACCAAAATATTTCCGTCCAATTAGCCTCACATCCTTCCTACTAAAAATTGTGGACAGACTTGTGGACAGATATATTCGCGATAAGGTCTTCTCAAGTAGGCCACTTCACAAGCATCAACAGGCCTTTAGGGCTAATTACTCAACGGAGACATCCCTAAGCACAGCAGTAAACCTAATCAAAGAACAACTGAAGTTATGTGGAAATGTTGACTATGGATGTGTGCAGGGAGGTGTTTTATCACCCCTGCTGTGGTGCTCAATTTTAAATGAACTTCTTTAGCTGCTCACGAGTCAAGGCCACCACGTTATAGGCTATTCGGGCGATATATTGGTTACCGTGCGTGGTCCGCATCTGGATGCGCTCTTCAGAGCAATGCAGCAAGCACTAAGAATAGTAGATTCTTGGTTTAAGAAGACTGGACTGTCAGTCAATCTGAGCAAGATGGACGCAGTTGTATTTACCAGGCAGTATAAGTAGAGAACCACGAGTGCACTGAAACTGACAACAACTAAAAATCAAAGGACAAGCCAAATATCTAGGAGTTATCATAGTTAAGAAGCTTTCATGAAACTGCAGGAGGGACATAGGGAAAAGCTGGGGATTGAAACATAACACTCTTATGGGGATCTACTGTGAAGGCTCGACTGGTCAGGAACAGCGGAATGATTCTAAGAGGCATGACTGGTGCTTTGAAGTCGACACTCAGGATGGCTCTGGGGGCACTTATAGTTTCGGAGCCTCTCCATCTCACCAACAAGGCCTTGGCTTCGAGGGCAGCCTGGAGATTAAATATGATAATTGATAGAAGTATCTCAAGAATAGTACAGAGACCAATCGATATTGTGAGGAGACCCGAAACTGAGCATGCACAGGGACTGAATGTCCACTTGTCGCTATCTCTTCGACAAGAAGTATCGTCTTATCCTATCCACAAGAGTAGAATGGCTTAACGGTTAGGCCCACCTGCCTAGTGATGAAAATAACTGGTTCACAGATGGCTCCAGGAACAGGGAGAACGCAGGAGCCGGTGTATATCGTAGAAGGAATGGAATAGGTTCCACAATTGCGATGGGATCCTATTCCACAGTTCCACAATCTAAGACTATGGCCATACTCCAGTGCGCCAACAAGGCAAGGGAGTATGACAGTAGAAGGAACATTCGTATCTGCTCAGGCAGCAGGGCTGCTATCATGGCTCTGAATGGAACACTGATCACGTCACAGCAAAACAAAATTTTACTGGACCTGAACCAGTTTTAGGCATTTACAGATATAAGATAGGGCTTGAAGAAAGTTCTTTTTGTCGTCTGTGCCTGTTACCTATGAAATTACGATAAATGCAGAAAATTTCCATAAATTTCCGAAAATTTATAGATATTTTTAGACTGTGATAATAAAGTACCAACAAATATATAGTAATAGATACGATGTATCCCATTTAAATAAAATTTTATCAACATTACAAAAAAATCTAAAATCTTGATTATATTATATTATATTTTGAGCTCCCATCTTAAGAAAATAGGGATAATATGAATATGAACTTACTTTTAGCCTGGCCTATTGTAAAAAAGAATGCCTTAGTTCTTTCCGAATTTTGTTTTCGCATTTGTTTACTTATTCTTTTTCGCATTTGTTCCATTTCTTTTTGTACGAATTCTAGTTGTAGTTGAAGTTGTTCTCGTTCTATATTAATAGGCCGAAGACCCCCAATTGTGTCACTAGTGCCACTAGTAGTAGAATTCATTTGGTCATTATTAAGACTACTAGCCCCAGCATAATTATTGAAAAAGTTGAACAGAAAGACAGGCAGTAAAAATCGCATTGCACTTATTGTTAAAAAACTTTTTTAATCAATTTACTTTTGATCAGTGTAATTTAATAACTGAATCATTTTCTAGTTTTCTCTCTTTATATATACAAAATTGATCACTACTTTTGTTTTCAAAGTAACTTAATAGGACCATTATAATGCATATTTGCTAAGCATAAAAAACCGCCGTATGCAGGTAAAAAATTCTTCAGCACATTCATGTGAATAGTGTTTACAAAAAAAGAAAATAAAACGCAATTAGTGTCAATTAATCGTCTTAAGAGCACTCAAACTCTATCGTTACATTTACGACATTGCATATGATTCATCAGTTTTCCAGAAAATACAAATTATTCTAATCAAACTTATTTCTAAAAACATATTTACTATTTGTTCCTTATGAATATTATAAATATTATCAAGTATGGATATTATTGTTACAAATTTTATTAATTTGTATCTATTCATTTATTGTGCGGTAATATAATTTTATTAAAATTTTGAAAAATTTTACATTTAAATTTTTTTGAAAAACGGAGTATGAATTCAGCATGCCAAAAACATATTTAGAGATTGATCTAGGTCCAACATTATTTTTTTTTACATTTTTATACAGTTCTCTTGGAAATTTGTTTGAATTCACACAATAACAGATTCTATTTTTGTATTGAAAAAAATATATTTAAATTTGGCGCAAGCCACGTAAAGTGTCTAATCCACATCAAGTTTTTTAAAAGTTTCAAAGGATTTAAATAAATTTCATAGGGTTAAAAATATTTTGGGGTAGTTTTAAAAACTCTAAAAAGTTTTGAACAGATTTTCATCATTTGAACGAATTTCGGAAAATTTAAAGGATTTTAGGTAATTTTGAAAATTCTAAGCAATTTCCAATATATTTAAAAAGCTTCAAAGAATTTCATCTAATTTGATAAAACTGATAATATTTTGCGCTATTTTTTAAAATCCAAGAAAATTTGAGTAAATTTCGACAAGTTTAGGGGATTTAAGACAATTTTAATGGTTTTAGAAAATTGCAGGAATTCAAGAATTTTTAAAATAACTTAGGTTTTTATTAATTTTGAAACATTAATTAAAGGTTCAAATATCAGTTTACCTAATTTTGAAAATTTTAACCCTCATTTCAAATCCTGTAAAGTATTTTCAAAAATTTCTTAGGATTTAAATATGTAAGGGGCTTGTCAAAAATTCAAAGCAATTTTAAATATATTTAAACAGTTTGAAAGCGTTCCAAAGAATTTAAAAGATTTTAGAGTTTTTAAACATTTCAGGCAATTTTCAAAATATTTAAAAAGTTTTAAAGAATTTCAAAAAATTTCATTAAAGCGAAAGTATTTTAGTTTATATTTTAAAATGTCATAATTTATTAAATAGATTTCAATAATTGGACGGATTTTCACAGGATTTTTAAGCTTTTAGGCTATTTTAAAAATTCTAAAGAATTTTCAAGATATCTAAAATCTTTTGAAGTATTTTTAGAAATTTCATAGTATTTAAAATATTTCAAGGTATTTACAAAAGGACAAGAAATTTTAAATAGGTTTCGATAATGTGAAGATATTGCAAAGGATTTAAAACACTTTAGGGCATTTTTTAAAATCCTCAGAAACTTTCAAGATATTTAAACAGGATCAAAGGATTTCAACAAATTTAACATTATTACTAAAATTTAATGGTATTTCGTCAAACATGATGAAATTTTGAATAAATTTCATTAATTGGAACGAATTTCAAAAAACATTGAAGATTCTGAAGAATATGAGGTGCATTAAAAAGTTGAATATATTTAAATAACTTAAAGAGATAGCCAAAGACTTTAAAGATATTAGGAAATTTTTTTTAATCCTAAAGTTTTTTTTAAGGTATTTAAGATGTTTCAAAGGATTTCAAAAGATGTTAAAGCATTCGAAATGATTGAGGGTCTTGAAGACCTTTTCACGAATTTTTAAAGTGGATACATAGGATTTAAAAGATTTTAGGGAATTTTTTGTTAATTCAAAGGAATTTTCAAGAGATCTATAAAGTTTAAAGAAATTAAAAAAATTCAAACTATCTGAAATATCTTAGGCTATTTTTAAATGATTCAATGATTGTTAAATAGATTTTAAATAATTAAAGTAATTCCAAAGGATTTAAAAGATTTTAGCTATCTTTAAAAATTCCAAAAATTTGTTAGTAGACTTTAATAACTTGATATTTAAAACTTTCCAAGGATTTCAACAAATTTTAAAGACTTTAGAAAATCCTAAATATTCTATAGAATTTTCATGATATTGAAAAAAATCAAATTTAGTTTATTTTTAAGAAATGCAAGAAATTTGTGATGAGGTTTAATAATTTTAAGGATTGCTAAAGAATTTTAAGAATAATAAGGGATATAGTCCAATAGGTCCTAAAAGTTGAGAACCATTTGAAAGCAGTTAGGAAAACCTTCCAGATTAAATTGCTTCCTTATGGCATTTTGACGACCTCGCTTTCCCTTATGAGTCACAACACGCGGGCGAAAGAAAAAGAGTTATAAAGTACACCTGGCAAAACCTGAAAGCTGGACCAACTTTTGCACACATATAGAGAAAGGAGTAAAGGCGACAAGACTGGATAAGCTGCTTTCTCTAAATTCGGACGTTATTCTCGGCACTCTGAAAATGCCGTGCGACCTTAAAAGACGGTCGATTCGACACTCACTTTCGCTTGGACCTACGAACAGGACTAACCATCCTCCAGTAGTCGATGGTGCCTGTACCATTTTTTTTAGCCAAAAGTAAACATATTTTAAATCAATTAACAGTTTTCTATTACTCTCCTCTCTCCTCCTCCAACAGGGATCGGTAAGCTCCCTAGTAGATCCGCCAAGTTCTTCTCTCTCTCTCTCTCTCTCTCACCCTACTCTTATGAGGTCGGTACAGCTCCGCAAGCCTCCATCTCTATCTCTCTCTCTTTTTTTCAAAGTCGGTCTGCCTTCCTCACGGTTCCGTAAACCTCTTGCTATTCTTTTTTTCTATGGTCGGTCTTCCCTTCTTGAAGCTCCGCAAACCTTTAGCTGCACATTCTTCTGATGTCGGTCCGCCTGTTTAACGGCTCCGCAAACCTCTCACTTTCTAACACTGAAATAAGCTTTCCTTTTCTGCCGCCACCTCCAAATCTTATGCCTGGAAACGTTTGAAACGTTCCCGCTCCAGAAAAGAAACCAGCCTCTGCCGCCGTTTGGCTGCTCTCCGCGACACGTTGCCTTCAGGCCTTTGCCTTGAAGACTGTATTCCCTCGTCCTCCACCACCACCCCGAAAGTAATCGTTCGTTCAGTTGTTTTTGTCTCACCTCAGTGGCGCCCACGTGTCATTACGTAAACGGGCCTTCCATCACCTACCGGCAGGTGGCGTGCCCATACGCAGCACCTTTAACTGGGATTCGGTCTCCTTCAGTATTGACCCACAGCAGTGGACCTCCAGCTAACGCATCCCGCCATTAATGGACTGCAGGCCTGGCTGTATCTCATTTCCACAACTGCCGAGCAGCCGCCAATCCGAGCTCAAATCCATGAACCGACTCGAGAACTTGAAGCAGAACAGCACCATCTTGCCTCGCTTCCGGCTCGCACAGATTTAACAACGAGCTACGGTTCCTCCCGAACCGTCTTACCTCCGAGAGCAACGGTTCCCCTCAAACCGGATCTACAAAAATCACGCTCAAGCGACGGGTTCTCTTGGAGAATGATAATTATAACCTTTTTTAATATATTTATGCCGAAGTTTAGGACTTGTATAGGATGACTGAAAAATCCCGAAAAATAAAATTCCCGACACTGTAAAAATTCCGAATGGGAAAATTCCCAAAAAATAAGGAACAACTGAAAAAACGCAAAAAATAAAAATCCCGACGGAGGTTTACGGATCCGTGAAATATGCAGACCGACCTCAGAGAGAGAGAGAGAGAGAATAAGAAAGCGAAGCTTGTGGAGCTGTAGAGGCGTACCGGCCACTGAAAAATAAGTATAGTTTTAGAGGGTTGCGGAGCTGCAAGAGTTTACCGGCCTCTAAAGAAAAAAAGAGAGAGAAGGTTCGGCGGAGCTACTAAGGAGGTTACTGACCACTTTCGAGGAATAAGGAGAGGAGAGTTTAGAAACAACTAGAATTGATTTAAAGTTAGTTTTTACTCTATGCTCTGTCAACTCTCGACCAAATATGCGAGGACAGTATGGAAATTTGGTAAGTGAGAGACCAGGGTGCTGATTCTGTCAGGGTTGTAAGGCCTGACAGTTTATTTTTTTGTGTGTGTAAGTTGTCACTTGTCAGCTCTATGGGAACTGTGTTAATAGGCAGTGTTTGTATAAAAAGTATAGTCAGTTTACCAATAAATTTATGATAAAAACATAGAATAGAGTTACCAAATTTTAACTTACGATTGTCTTTTCTTTTATAAATGGGCGAGAGAGAGTTCTTTTGTCCATTGTATCTTTGTTGTTGTCGTAGGACAGCGACGAAACCCTACCGAAAGCCTCAGCTGGCGGGACTTAGTACTGGGCTCAAACACGGTAACCAAAAAAAAATTCAAATTCAAATTTAAATTAATTAAATTATTTTAAATTTAAATTTAAATTCGACTTTAAAGTACGCGACTTTGTCGAACTTTTTCGTTTACGTAGATAGAGTGGACAGCATCACTGCTTGAGTCTGAAGACTTTGATACAAGGGCATATTTGTTTTCTTATGTTTTACCAAAATATGTTGGTTAAACACTTTTTTTTTGTTTTCTTGAATTCATTACATTGATTATACAATAGCAATTTTATAACTTGTCACGCGAGTGACTAACAAGAAAAACTTTATTTAAAATATTCTGAAATGCCGATGAAATCTTTATCCATAATATAGAATTCGTCATTGATGATTATTTTTAAGGGTTATTCTTGAAAATGGCAGGATATCGGGGAAAAAGAGTCAATTGATTTGTAGAAATTGGGAGTCTGCGTGGGATTAAATTTGATATAAGAGGCATCCATAATTTACAATGAAGTAGTTTCCATTTTGTACTTTCTGTAGGCGTTCCTGCTGTTGTCCAGATGAAGCCTAATTATGAAAAGATCAGTTTTCATGTGAGAAGCGGCCATAATGCAATGATACATTCATCATACGAAGATGAATGTAAAGCCCCCCCCCCCTTTTACAATAAACTGGAGATTCCTCTTTGCTGGTGGAAACGGCCTTAAGGAGTCCAACGATTAGGATGACGCAGCATGCTGTGATGTTGATACCATATCCTGTCTCCGTACATCCGTTTCTGTACTTTGACTGGAGATATGGATCAGATCAATGCGTTCACTGTTAGAAATTCAGTATTATATTTAACACAAGTCTATATAAATGTATTTACATATGAAATTTATTCGACAAATTACTACTAGAGAATTTCTATTCTTGAGGTATCAATTTTTCTTGACTTTGGTATTTTTGAATTTAATCACATTTTCAACACTTTTTTCTTGAATTCCATTGTTCGGAATTAAGAAACTATTTTTGCAAAATAGTAGTTCGTATTTAATCTAGACAGATGTTTTTTAATTATTTAAAGAATCAAACTCCTTAAATGCACTAAAATAATTTGTATCATCATTCAAAAAATTAATTCTTTGGCTTACAAGGTTCATATTAATAAATTTATTTGATTTAATGACCTCAATTTCTTTTGCATTTTTTTCAGGTGTTTGTTGTGAAACACTTATAGTAGGGCAACAGGGGTATCATTAAATTTAATGTTTGATCAAATTTTGTTTCGCTATCTAGTTCCAAGACATTGGTGTCTTCTAGAGTAAATTCTCGTTTTGATCGCCTATCTTTATTATCCATTATCTCATCGTACGCAAATTTTGATTCTTTATAGATAAAAGGAATAGGTTTTACGGGTTCGAATGTTTCATGGTGCCCTTAATTAAAATTTTAGTTGGAGCCCATTCCGATATGTCTATAGATTCATTTTTATTTACTAGTAATTCTTGGTTTAAGGAATCTGATTTTACAACATTAATGTCGACTCCGGTGTTAACTAGGATAGATGCTTTGATTTTATTTGATCCAGGGGATAAAAATTCTACGGCTGGAGATTTGAGATTAACTTTTGCATCGCAATTTGTTTATATTCGATCAGAAATTGTATTCTGGTATGGCGCTTCTAGATCTCTGTGCTCGTTTGACGCTCTTCCTTCATCTCGCTCGTCCCGGCATCTGTTCAGAGAGCGGGGTGCGAGTTTAAATGCGAAAAGTCTGTAAATCCCTCAGGAATTATCTTATTTATCTGATAGTAGATATTATGATATCCTGTATTTTGTAAGTCATTAGATGGTAAATAAGCACTGAACGCAGTTACATTGTTTGGAAACTCAAGTATATGAGAACGTCTGTAATACGTATTTTTGGGTGTTCGATAGCAACTTTCAAGGCTGTGTCTAGACTCCCGGAATGACTTGCTTCTACCAACCTCGAAATGCTATCAGACAGGCCTCTTTTAAATGCTTCAAGAGCACAGTCATTTAATGGGAGTAATAGTAGTTCGACATTTGGATATTTGTCTTCAAGAGCCGCTGGGGCTCCTAATTTTAGAAAAGTTATCCGATCCAAAAATTCACTCAGATTTTCTTCACGATTCATTCTGATGGTCGAAATCTCATGCAAATATCACGCATAGGTTTTACAAGGAGCAAAACGCTGTTTTAAATGTTTTATTAAATCATTCAAGGATGTTTAATTTTTCCCATAAATAGAGTCTCTTGCCGCACCTTTCAATAGAGTTATAACTGCCTTAAGGAATTGCTTTTCACAATTAGCTGGCATGGATAATTCACCATTTATAATTTCTTGAATACATTTTTTTACATGCATATTTTTTCCGTCGTAACTGGGGATTTTTACAACCCCTTACTGTACAGCAAATCACTTTGTCATGGATGTCATCATGGCCTCACTAAGTGTACGGTTGACAACGCCACCAAATTGAGTTTCATTTGAGTCGTGATTCTCTATAAATATGGGTTCTGGAACAAATGCCGTTTGTTTAATTCATGGAACAACTATAGCAAGGGAATTTTCGTGTCAAAATATGAATTTATCCTCGCGTTTGTTTTAAACCAAATAATGGTCGTTGCATTAGAAGTGCATTTTCCGACTATATTTGCGTAGATTACTGCCCTCAAGTTGCCTCTATCGTTTAGTAGAAAAGGGCGGAAATGGCCAGACGGAATCATTTCTAGCCTCATTAACGTAAAAGGTTTGACTATAATTACGCTTGTTTACTGACTGACAGTTGCGTTTAGCGGTCAGTAGAAAAAGCGGTGGTGCTTAGACTGCTGCAACTAATGCTATGACATGACCACAAAAGTTAGAATAATTTCATCTATGTGTTGCCTTGCGGGGTTATTTTGATATAAATTCCCCTATCTGCTTTTTGTAATAAGTATAGAAAACTGTATTAATAACTCTTATGCATTACTGCATCTTTGTTAATCATTAATGGATTAAACGCGTTGCTGAAATGTAAGTAAATGGTCTGGCAAAGTACTTCCTGATGGTTCTCAATTTAGGGTGCTAACTGGACTTTATCATTGTTTCCTTTATGAAATTTTTTTGGAAATTTTTAAATACTTTGAACAATCCTTAGAAATTTTTCAAATTCCCTTAAATCTGTAAAATCTTTTGAAATCCTTTTAAATGATCATAACCTAATCAAAATTTCTTGTATTCCGTAAAAAGCCTCATTCTTAGAAATACCCTTAAATGTTTTTATTCGTCTGTAATTTTTTGGAATCTCTTGAAACATTTTTAATACTTTTAAAATCTCTTCGAATTTTTTTAATTTCCTGAGAACTTTTTGAACATTTTGAAAATTCCTTAGAATTTTTTGAATTCCCTAAAATCTTTAAAATCTTCATGAACTACTTTAACTTATAGAAATCTATTCTAAATTTCTTTGAAATTTTTCTTTTTAAAAAAAGACCGGTACCACAAAGCGACGATAAAGGCAGGGAAGGATAGAAGGCAGGAAGTTTGAAATTGGATGCATGGATAGCAAAAATTATAACATCGAGGAAAAACGGGATTTAGAACAGGAAGTGTTTAGTACACAGAAAGAAAAAATCAAAGAAAGGAAGGCAAGGGGGAAGTACGAAAAAACTATTGAAAAGGAGATTTTAAGAGCAAAAAGCGTAGAATCGATTGAGGCTTTTATCAAAAGGAAAAGATGGGAGAGGGGAAGCAGTGAAGAGAAGGACGATTTAGGTTCTAACTTAAAATATCCAAAAATGCTTAGATCACCGCCGGAAAAGCAGAGTTTGGTAGAGAAGGTTAAAAATAGTAAGAGGGCTGAAGGAAACGGTGACGAATCCGAAGAACAGAGGACAGAGGAAAGAATAAAAGAAATTCGCGGAGTCATGATGGAAGTAATGGGAAATTCGCGGAGTCATGATGGAAGTAATGGGAAATTCGCGGAGTCATGATGGAAGTAATGGGAATTTATGAAGAAAGGCAGGAAAAAAGGGGAGAGGAATTAAGGAAAGAAATTAGGA